>CABHPR010133262.1:0-24539 GCA_902168415.1 Peromyscus melanophrys | reverse complement strand
GGTTGATTTTTCAATATGCTGAGCATTTAACTGCTCTTCTACCAGCTCTTCTAAAGCCTGGAGTTTCTCTGTTGTTAAAGGCCATTGCTGAACCCATACAGGCTTGTCTGTTGACCATTTTAAAGGTATAGCTGTTGGTGTTTTTGGAAGATTATCAGTTGTTGTGCCCTGTTTTTTTATAACATGGATGGCTGGTGACCAGTCATTAGAATAATATCTTCTACTATTTCTCTCAGAAACATGTACTAGTTTATGATTTGTTTCTGAGATTGGAGGGATATTTATCTGAGTATTCCATTGTTGTAACAAGTCTCGACCCCACAGATTCATGGCTATGTTAGCTACATATGGTTTTAATTTTGCTCTCTGTCCTTCTGGACCTATACATTCTAGCCATCTTGCACTCTGTTTCACTCGAGATATTGTCCCAATTCCTAACAGTTGAATGTTTACCTCTTGAAGAGGCCAAGTTGGATGCCAAAATTCTGGTGCAATTATGGTAATGTCCGCACCTGTGTCTACCAAACCAGACAACAAAACACCATTTATTTTTATTGTCAGTTTTGGTCTTTGTTCATTAATAGAAGTTTGCCAAAAAATTTTCTTTATGTTTTTTCCTGAATTTCCTATTCTATCTGTTTCATCATCCTGACCAACATGATTTATTCCAATAGGCATTTGGTTATTTAATCGCTTAGAGCAGGGATTTCCTCTACAATTGCTGGAAAGGTTTGAACTGGATTTACTGTGGGGGCCTGCCTGAGGCCCCTCTGGGAGTTTCCCGAAGCCCTAGGCAAAGGATTACCCTGTTTGTCCTTTGTTGATCTACACTCGTTTGTCCAGTGTTTTCCCTTACCACACCTTCTGCATACTCCAGAAGGAAGGGGCATTCTGTTGCTAGTGTTCTTTGAAGGAACATTCTTTCTAGAAATGACCTGTTTACAGTCCCTTTTTAAATGTCCTTGCTTTCCACATCCAAAACATCTAACATTTCTCAAACCCTTTGACATTGCTTCTCCTACCCACATATCATCCTGATCATGAGCCTCAACATTAACTGTATCTCTAATCCAATCTTCCAAAGGTGCAGATCTTGCCTTTAATGGCTTGATTATTCTTTTGCATGCTGCATTTGCGTTCTCAAAGGCCAAAGATTCAATTATTATCTGACTAGCCTCTAAATTCGGAACCATTCTCTGTACTGCTGAAGTTAATCTTTGTAAAAAGTCTGTGAAAGATTCTTTTGGGCCCTGTATAACCTTTGTGAATGATTGAGTTTTTTTTCCTGGTTCCTCAACTCTGTCCCATGCATTTAAGGCTGCGGTTCCACATAGAACTAGGATTTGGACATCATATAAACATTGTTCTTGTACTGAAGCATACTGGCCTTCTCCAATAATCTGATCCTGGCAGACTTGTATTCCATTATCCCTCCATTGTCTTTCTAAATTTCTAGCCTCGTTGCTGAACCACATTTTCCACTGAAGATTTTGTCCAGGCTCAAGAACAGCCTGTGCTAGATCCCGCCAATCCTTTGGTAAAATCCTATTACAAGTTGACCAGGTGTTTAACATTTGTTTTACATATGGAGAATGCATGCCATAAGATGCTTTTGCCTCCTTAAATCTTCGTAAGTCTAACATTTCAATTGGAATCCAAACATTTTGTTCATTCTCTTCACCAGGTAGCTGCTCTATGGTTACCGGATAAATTAAAGGTGATTGTGTGAAAACAGGTTTTCTTTCTGTAACCTTATGATTCAATTTTGAAACAACTTCACTGTTAATTTCGTCTGTCTGAATTTGAATTTCTCTATAATTCATTTTTACAGGTTTAACAGGTATTTCTGAGACTGTTATCCTGGCTTTTAAATTGACTATCTTTTTAAATTGTACAATGAGGATAAGAAAAGTAATAAGCTGAATAATTCGATCAATATTAATATTCTCATATAGTTGTTCCATTGTCAGAGTGCCTAAAATTTCAAACAAAGCCCAATTTTCTTCCACTGTACACATAAAGCCCATTTTTTTTTATGTAGAAAAAAATTCTCTTTTAAATAGATATGTTAATTGACTTACCAAGTCTTTGTAGAACAGTAGAAATTCGAGGGAATTTCAAAACAGTCACCTGGTGTTCGAGGTGTGAATCCAGAGAAAGAGAGAGAGCAAAAAAGCGTAGCCGCTTGACCCAAGTCAAGCCTTAGCTTTACAGGCAGGGGTCCTGTTCAGCAGGGCAGGCCTGAGTTGTTTGTAACACTAGCTTTAAGCAAGTAGCAACAGCTGCGGCTCAGTCAGACCTAGGCCCGAGCTAGGGAGCCAGGCCACTCAGGCCGGAACCCGGACCTGCGGCCAAGCAAGCCAAGCGGTTTTTAATGGATTCTTGTCACGTTGGGCGCCAAATGTAGATGTAACCAACCGTCTTATAAATAAGAAACACAGAACCAATGCAAAGAAGAAAGCCAAGAGGTCAGAGCTAAGAGCTAAAACCTTACCCTTCCTCCTGCAGTGATCCTACCTCTCTGAAGGAGCCGCTACTTCCTGTGTTAAAGTCTTTATATAGTCTCTGTTCTGCCTTCTCATTGGTTGTAAACCCAACCACAGGACTGCCTCATCACGGCCTGTTTGTATAGACCTCCAGGTGTTCTATGGTTGGTATTGAGATTAAAGGCATGTGTATCCAATGCTGACTGTATCCCTGAACACACAGAGACTTACCTAGCTTTGTCTACCAAGTGCTGTGATCACAAGCGTATACCACCACTGCCCTGCTTTCCTATGGCTTGCTAATAGCTCTGACCCCCAGGCAACTTTATTTATTAACATACAATTAACATTTTGGTACAAAAGAAAAATATCACCATAGTCTTCCTTTTACATTATTCTGCCACCATTTCCATTTCCCATCTTCAGTAAGACTTTTTTCTCCCCTCTTATGATCTGCTTGCTAGTTTTTGTTATTGGCAAGCACACACACACACACACACACACACACACACACACACACACACACACAAATTAAAATGTAGGTTCTGCATATAAGAAAAAAAATATATTTTTTGTCGTCTTTCTGAGTCTGGCTTATTTCATTTACAGTAATGATTTCTAGCTGCATCTACTTTGTGCCAATATCATAACCTAATTTTTATTTATAATTTCATAAAATTTAACCGTATTTATTTCATTTTGTGTATAATACAATATACACTACACTGCATTTATTAATTTATTTCTGTTGAGCGATACCCAGGGTGGTTCTATTTCCTGGCTATGGTGAATAATGCAGATGGAAACAAATATCTCACAGATATGTTGACTCAGACATGACATCATGTGTGGTGTGATTGAGTCAGAGCATAGTTCTATTTTCAGTGTTCTGAGTAAACGCAATCCCAATTCCTGTTGACGCTGTCACAGGTCGACATGCTTGCCCATAGTTCTTTCCCCACATCCTCAGCAACATAGTCGGTAACCATTCTGATGGAGTCTCAAAGCAATTTGAACTCACACTTACCTGATTATCCACAGATGTTAAACACTTTTATAGTACTGAGCGGCCATTGTTATTTCTTCTTTTGAGAACTATCCAGCTCATTAGCCTGTTCACTGATTGTTTTGTTGGTGCTTACTTTTTGCAGTTCTTTATATATCCTGGATATTAATCTCTTATTTTATGTTTGCTTATCCCTTCAATATGAGAATTGCTTTCTTTACTTTGCAACAGCTTCTTCATTCACATAATTTCCTTTTGTCAATTCTTAGAATAGTTTCTCTGCTTTGGAGCCTTGTTCAGATAAACATTGTATTGCGATATTTTGAAATGTTACACATATTTTTTCCTTACAGTTTTGATGTCTCAGGAGCTAATCAGCTGTAGTTATGGCACAGCTGCTCCAGTGGACACACTTTTCCTGGCAGGTTGATGATGTGGCATGCAGAGTCCAGCAATACGTCATAGAGGAGCATCCAGTGCTTTGCACTGTGACTTCTGTTTAATAGCCCATGTCTTCTGGGAGCAGCCTTATCCACCCATGCAGTGTGTCTTAGTCGTTGTTCTAGTGCTGTGAAAAGACATGTCCAAAGCAACTCTTATAAAAGAAATCATTTAACTAAGGGCTTGTCATAAAATTTCAGAGGGTTAGTCCATTACCATCATGGAGGGAAGCATGGTGCCCAGCATGGTATTGGGGAGGTACCTAAGAGTTCTACGTACTGATCTACAGGCAGCAGGTAAGGAAGTGAATGGAGTGGCAAAAAGAAAGACAGAGGCAGAATGAGAAAGACTGGGCCTGGCATGGGCTTTTAAATCCTCAAGGCCCATGCACAATGGCATAGCTTCTCCAACAAAGCCACACCTAGCCC
This sequence comes from Peromyscus melanophrys, assembly GCA_902168415.1. Lineage (NCBI taxonomy): Eukaryota > Metazoa > Chordata > Mammalia > Rodentia > Cricetidae > Peromyscus > Peromyscus melanophrys. The sequence goes on along the minus strand of CABHPR010133262.1, from coordinate 20,178 downwards.
AACATGGCCACATCTCCTAATCCTTCCCAAGAGCTCCATTCTCTGGTGGTCTAATATTCAAATATACGAGTCTATAGGGATCATTCTTAATCAACCTACCACACACAGCTATCTCCTTTCTAACTATTGATTTTAGTTTTATTTTAAAATTAGCTTAATAACTGTTGGTTTCCGTAAGGATTGTTCTTACATCCTTAGTTTTGGCTAATTTACATAATAGCCTCCCACCCACCTCCTTACAACCCAGTGTGATCTTTGAACTCCCAGTGTTCCTCCTCCTTCTTTCACATCACAGATATTTTACTATCCCATTGATTATGCTTCTTAATTGGGTTGTGAATACAGGCTTCCTCATGTCTCTATCACAGTCTCTTCCTTTTTGTTAGATGTCCCCAAACTTAACTTGGGATGACCAAGTAACGTTTTTTTTTAATTTATATTTATTTATTTATTTTTACGTAAATTAACCCATTTATTAGAGCACAGGCAGGTCTCAAACGGTATTCTTCTACTGGTCTTTCAGTTCCTTCAGTCTTCTGATGGCGGACTTCACTGTGAGGGCAGAAGTTGTGTTGTAGGTCCAGGCCCCACCAGCCACTGTTTTCATGCGGGAACCACAGTGCCAGATGCTAACAGCTCATCTCTTCATCTTGGTCTTGCCACAGAAGGAGCAGGTGTACTTGGCGTGCTGGCTGATTTCAATTTTCTTCACCATTTTCCGGACAGAGGCACCATTAGTGGGTCCCGTATTTCCCGACCATCCCAACCTTCTTGGTGCATTTAGCCATGACGCCGGAACCGAAGCCCAAGCCAGAGAGCAGTTTTTTGCTTTGTTTTGTTTTGTTTTTTTTTTTTTGAATAACAAGTTCTCCTAAAGATTTCAGAGAAACCTAAATTCCATTCGTCACTACAACCAACTACAAGGAGCTGAAAATATAAACACACAAACAAAACCCATACATTGGCAAGTATGCTCAAGTTTAAATAAACCAATAAAAATAAATAATAAAACAAGGCATTATAGTAAAATAAATGACTTTGGGCCAGCATAAACAACAAACAGAGGCCATACATAGCAAATGGCAACTTGGTCTGTTTCCATTCACTAAGGACTGTAAATGGACAAGCAGTAATCTCAATATTTGTGTGAGAATCTGGAGATTCCAAGAATCCTAAAAACAATTACACTATAAATACAAAAATCTTGAGAAGAATAAGGAAAGAAAGGAGGAAGAGCAAAGTGGTAAGAGATGGCATCTCCACAGTCGGTGAGTAGGAGAGGGGAGAAAACCACTGAGAATTCTATCTTTGGGGGATATGAAGGAAGTTGCACCTGTAGAGGATTTTTTTTTTTAATTTTGGGGTCTTTTGATTTTCTGATCCATATAATGATCTACTCATATCATGGAGAATAGAACAAATCAAGTTGACCTAAGAAAGTAGCAGAAATGGGTTTCAAGGGCATAGGTAGTAGTGAGGTAGGGTATAGAGGGTCCTTAATTCCCTGCCCCTCATGGACAAATGAAAGAAGACCCAGGAAGACTGATAGTGCCTGGCATTTGTGCATGGAGGATGAGTAGGCTCCAAACTCATGAGTTGCCTATTGTGTCTTATCTGGAACCTAAGTGCATGAGAACCAAAAGCTCTGGTGGCATCTATTCCAGGATTGATACTGTGGGGAGGGAAGGGAAAGTTGCACAGAGAGACTCCATTGACAGGAAGGGAAAGTAGGCCATCCATCCCTTGTGACTGAGGAGCAAACACTGCCCTTTGTGTGGGGTAATTAAGAGCCCATGGAACTCATTCTCCCCTCTGCACATACACCCTTGAGAGCTCATAGTGGCAGCATGGCAATTGCTTTCATTAGTTTAAATAACTGAGGAGTAACGATTGTTAACCATCTCTTGCTCTATTTCCCCCATAAAGGAATGACAGGGAAACATGTGCTAGGAGTAGCTTCATTTGACACAGTTGGCCGAGGAGATTGCAAGGAGAAAACACAGACAAGTCCAGAAAGAATGTATAATTATGCAAAACAGTGAGTGGCTCAAAGGAACTAATCCTGCCATTACAACGTCCTTGCCAGCAGCCTGTCCACTGAAGCTAGGCACAAAGAGGAGCTGTTTGTAGCCAAGAGAACTGAATATCCTCAGCATCACCTCTACATTCAAAGACTTCAGCAGGAAGAGGAGATGAATGCTTCAGGGAGTGTAAAAGTAAAGGAAGAAAAGAAAGCTATGACATCATCCTTTCCCTACCCTTCACCCCAACCCTGGCAATAGAGTTCTAAATGGTCACTCTGGCTTCTACATTTTATTCCCAGTCACAAAAATGCATATCTTGTGGACATGCTTGAAACTTCAAGCTTAAAACCTTGGGCCAAGGAAAGCATAAAACACAATGGAATTTTGTGCCCTTGAAGTTTTATGATGTACCTACCATAGGCAGTCACATCTAGGGATGGGAAGAGGTGAGACAGATGTCTTCACTCACTCCATACTCAGTAAGTATGTTGGGCATCTTGGGGTTTAGTTCCTCAACTACCTTCCTGTGTCCAACCATATGATGAATTCTTAGCTAATGACTAAGATATGGTAGACTACATAAAGAAAGGAAATTGTTAGCTAAATTGATGATGTCTACCTCCTTGTCCTTTAAAGGAGTCAGGCTAGGGTTTATTTCTCAGACTGTGTCTAGAATAATCACTTCTCTTTGAAGCAAGATATCAAAGAGGCAGCTTTAAAGGATGGGCTCAGGAAAATGTGGTATCTGTGAACACTTTTTCTTAAGGCCAAAGAAGATTTGTTTTTCTGGAAAGATTTTAAATAAAGATTGGGACACTAAATAGGATATGCTTAACTCTGTCATACTGATCATTACAAAAAAATATTTTGTTGTTGTTGATTGTTATTCTGAGACTTGCTTAATTTGTTTAATATGAATATCTCCAATTGCAAACATTTCCCAACACAGGACTTTAGTCTTTAAGCTGGAAACATTACCTTTGTGTATTGTGTTTATGTCAACCTGTCCTTGCCTTGTGTGTCTCCCAAACATTCCATCATGATGATGACCAATCTTTTCCAATGGCCTCTGATCATGGGGCATTATCAGCCCCTTCACAACTCATGGTGCATAAAGCAGAATGGGAGTCTACTGCTTAATAAATCATTAAGTCCATTTTATCATGTGTTTACAGAGAGGTTACAGGGAACCCTTTAAAACTATATCCAAATAGGTAGTTGTTGCTGACTTTCAAATATCTTAAATCCTGTCTGCCTGCCAACAGATCACCATGTGTAGAAGATCCAATGTGAGGCATTGTTGATTCAGATGTCTTTAACTCTTTTCACCTCATCTTCCACGTGCCCTCAGGGGAGGGATTTGATACAGACATCCCATTTTGGGCTGAGTGGTCCAAGCTCTCTAACTCTCTGCATATTGTCTGGCTGTGGATTTCTGTATTTCTTCCCATCTGCTACACGAGGAAACTTCTCTGGTGATGGCTGAGCAAGGCACTGATCTACATCTTTAGCCAGAGTCCAAAAATAAATGTTCTGTATTAATAAATTTAAATTTGGGTATTTCATGCTTACAAGATATATGAGAGTTGAGTTCACTAATCACACACTAACATTTACAATGAAGAATATATGGAGATTTGAGCAGAAAAATAAGGCTGTGCACAGAAAAGGCTATTATGAACAACTTCTACCTCTCTCCCCACTCAAAATAAGAATACAATCTTTTAAGCTCAAGTGGCAGAAAAGGTACTTAATATTTTGATCATGCAATTTATTTAACTTCCACCATTATCTTGCAAACATAAAATTTGCAGATTCAGAAAGTTTTACTTAGGAATACTCTTGTCTCATCTTATTGTGTCTTTTTTGTCCTGTATGGCTGTTCTGTCCTGGAGGGCTGCTCCTTTCTCAAGGGAAATGGAGGTAGGGTAGGTCTGGAGGAGAGGGGAGGTATGGTAGAAATGGGATGAGTGGAGAGAGAGGAAACTCTGGTCCCTAATGTATTGAGTGAAAGAATAATTTACTTTCTGTTTCTGTCTTTATCAAGATTTTTTAAATTCATTTTCCATACCAACCACAGATTATCCTCTCTTCCCTCCTCCTGCTCCCTCCCAGCCTTCCCCCTAAACCCACCTCAATTCTCTCCTCCAAAAAGGTAAGACCTCCAGTGGGAATCAGCAGAGCCTGGTACATTCAATTGAGGCAGGTCCAAGCTGTCCCCACCCCATCCCCTGCATCAAGGCTGTGCAAGATGTCCCAACATAAGTAATGGGCTCCAAAAAGCCAGTTCATGCACTAGGGATAGATACTGATCCTATTGCCAGAGGCCCCTTAAGCAGACCAAGCTAAACAACTGTCTCAGTTATGCAGAGGGCCTAGTCCAGTCCCGTGGAGGCTCCACAGGTGTTGGTCTAAAGTTCATGAGTTCTCACTAGCTTGGTTCGATTGTTTCTGTGGGTTTCCCCATCATGATCTTGATGCCCCTTGCTCATAGAATTCCTCTTCCTTCTCTTCAAATAGACTCCTAGAGCTTGGCCTGGTGCTTGGCTGTGGATCTCTGCATCTGCTTCCGTCAGTTACTGGATGACAGTTAGGTTTTTCACCAACCTGATTACTGGGGTAAACCAGTTCAGGCACCCTCTCCACTATTTCTAGTAGTCCAAGCTGGGGTCATCTTTGTGGAATCCTAGGAATTTCCCTAGCACCAAGTTTCTCTGTATCCGCATGATGTCTCCCTTTATCAAGATATCTCTTCATTACTCTCTGACTCCATCCCTGTTCCAGCTTGACCATCCATTTCCCTTATGTTCTCATCCCTCATCCCCTATCCTCTATTGCCCCTCCCTCATCCTCTGTTTACTCAGGAGGTCTCATCTATTTCACCTTCCCAGGGCAATCTGTGTATCCCTCTTAGGGACCTTATTAGCTATCTTCTCTGCGGCTGGGGGTTGTAGTCTGGTTATCTTTTGCTTTACATATAATATCAACTTATGAGTGAGTACATACCATGCTTATATTTCTGAGTCTGGGTTACCTTACTCAGGATAATATTTTCTAGTTTCATTCATTTGCCTGCAAATTTCATAATGCCATTGTTTTTACTGCTGAGTAGTACTCCATTGTGTATATGTACCACATTTTCTTTATCCATTCTTCAGTTGAGGGGCATCTAGGTTGCTAACAGGTTCTGGTTATTATGAATAATGCTGCTGTGAACATAGAAGAGCATGTGCCATTGTGGTATGATTGAGCATTCCTTGGTTATATGCCCAAGAGTGGTATTGCTGGGTCTTGAGGTAGATTGATTCCCGAAATTCTGAGAAACTGCCACACTAATTTCCAAAGTGGTTATACAAATTTGTACTCCCATCAGCAGTGGAGGGGTGTTCCCCTTGCTTTACATCCTCTACAACATTAGCTGTCTGTAGTCAGAAGGTTTCTCCAGTCCCTCCCGGCCCACAGTCCCACAGCTGCTTATAAAATAATTACTCAGAGGTTTATACAAATTACCAGCTGTATAGTTGTACACAAATTTCTAAACAGTCTTATTAAGTAAGAAACACAGAGCCAAATACAGGGGTGAAAGCCATAGAGATCAGAGAAATAATGAGTGCCACCAGCTAACCTTAGCTCACCACACTGCCTTAGCTTCCTAAGAGAATCAGTTTCTTCCTGTCTAACCTGCACCTTTATTGCATTGCTGTTCTGCCTCTCATTGGCTCTTAGACCAGCCACCTCCCATTACTGCCTGTCTATACAGACTTCCAGGTCTCTGTGGTTGGTACTGGGATTAAAGGCGTGTATCACCACAATGGCTGTGTCCTTGAACACACAGAGACTCTGCCTGCCATGTAATCCAATTAAAGGCTTGATCTACCACCACCTGAATTCTGTTTATGGCTGGCTATGACCTCTGATCCCCAGACAAACTTTATTTATTAATATACAAATAAAATGTCACCACATTTCCCCTTTTTTTTCTAATAAAATAGCCATTTTGGCAAGAAACTATTCCTGCCTGGACTGTTTGATGCATAGGAAGTTGACCACTGAACTCTGCAAGGCGAGATGGTACTTCAGGTTCCTGCTTCACAAAGGAGACTCCCAGAGGAGTCTACAGGACACAAGAAGAAGCAACTGAGAGACTCTAGGCCTGTAGGCTGAAGAATTGATGCCCCAACATTGCAGAAGAACTTTGGGTGATTGTCCAGGTAGGCAGCTGTCTCTGTCATTCTAGATTTTTGAAAGTTGCTTACAATCCACTTCTTGTTTATTTAGGTAATATTATATCCTTCTGATGTCTTTGATGCAGTTGAAAACTAGATAGTTATAATTACAGTTTCTCTTGGTTATAATAAAAGATAAGGTAGATATGAAACTTTAGAATCACAAATATAGGATAGATAGAATATTTTCTCTAATTTTTACAAAATATAGACTAGATATTGTAACTATAATTCTTGTTTAATATACGTAATTTTACTAGGTTAAAGTTAAAACTTTCCTTTTGTTTAGAAAGAAAAGGGGAAGTGATGAAGGAATGTCTTTTTGTATGCCATGGAAATACATTGCTCTGCTTGGTTGATAAACAAAGCTGCTTGGCCAATGGTGAGGCAGAATAGGGTTAGGCAGGACATTCTAACTAGAGAAGAAGTTGAAAGGCAGAACAGAGAGGACACTGCCAACCACTGCCAAGAGAAGCAAGATATGTACAGATACGGGTTAGCCATGAGCCACATGGCAAAGTATAGATTTATAGGAATGGGTTAATTTAAGATGTAAGATCTAGCTAGCAAGAAGCCTGAGCCAATGGGCCATACCATTTGTAATTAATATAAGCCTCTGTGTGTTCATTTGGGTCTGAGCAGCTGCAGGACTGTGAGGATGCAGGAGCTTGGTGGGCACAGAAAAACTTTCAGTTATACATAGTCTATGGCAGGCTTCTTTCTAGCTAGCTCTCATAACTTAAATTAACCCATTTCTATTAATCTATGTTTTGTCACGTGTTCTGTGGCTTGCCTGAGTCCCATTACATGTTACTGCTTGGGTGGCAGGCTGGTGTCTCTCTGCCTCTCCTTTTTCTTCCTGTCTGCTTGGATTTCTGCTTGCCTCTAAGATTCCTTGCCATAAGCCAATGCAGCTTTATTTATCAACCAATCAGAGCAACACATATTCACAGCACACAGAACTACATTCCATAGCAGCTGTCATTAGTGTTTTTAATCTCAGCCATTCTGACAGGTGTAAGATGATATCTCAGAGTCATTTTGATTTGCATTTCCCTGATGACTAAGGATGTTGGGTTTTCCTTAAATGTCTTTTGGCCATTTGAGATTCTTCTGTTACAGATTCTCTATTTAGCTCTATAGCCCACTTTTAAATTGATTGTTTGGTATTTTGATGTCTAGTCTCTTGAATTCTTTATTTTAGAGATCAGCCCGCTGTCAGATGTGAGGTTGGTGAAGATCTTTTCCCACTCTGTAGGCTGTCATTTTGTCTTATTTACTGTATCCAGGAGGTCTCATTAATTAATTGTTGCTCTCAGTCTCTGTGCTACTGGTATGATATTTAGAAAGTGGTCTCCTGTGCCAGTACATTCAAGGCTACTTCCTACTTTCTCTACTATCAGGTTCAGTATACCTGGATTTATGTTGAGGTCTTTGATCCATTTGGACTTTTGTTTTGTGCATGGTGATAGATATGTATCTATTTGCAATCTTCTACATGTTGACATCCAGTTAGTTATGCCAGCACCATTTGTTGAAGATGTTTTCTTTTTTCCATTGTACAGTTTTGGCTTCTTTGTCAAAATTCATAAGTGTATAGATCAGTGTCAGGGACTTCAATTTGATTCCATTGGTCCACATGTCAATTTTTATGCCAAATCAAGCTGTTTTTATTACTATAGCTCTGTAGTAGAGCTTGAGATCAGGGATGGTGATGTCTCCAGACATGGCTTTATTGTACAGGATTGTTTTAGCTATCCTGGGTATTTTGTTTTTTTCCATATGAAGTAGACTATTGTTCTTTCCATATCTGTGACAGTAATTGTGTTGGGATTTTGTGATAGGGATTGCACTGAATCTGTAGATTGCTTTTGGTAAGATTTCCATTTTTACTATGTTGATCTTACCTAATAGAGCCAGCACCTACCCAAGAGCATGGGAGATCTATCTATTTTATGATATCTTCTTCAATTTCTTTCTTCAAATAATTAAAGTTCTTGTCATACAGATCTTTCACTTGTTTGGTTACCCCAAGATATTTTATGTTGTTTGTGGCTATTGTAAAGTGATGTGTCTCTTAATTCTTTTTCAGCCCATTTATTATTTGCATATAGGAGGGCTACTAATTTTTTTTTAGTTATCTTGTACCCTGCCACATCATTGAAGGTGTATATCAGCTGTAAGTGTTCCCTGGTTGAATTTTTGGGGTCACTCATGTATACTATCATATCATCTGCCAATAGTAAAAGTTTGACTTCTTACTTTCTAATTTGTATCTCCTTGATCTTTTTTTATTGTTATCTTTTTGCTCGAGCTAGAACTTTGAATATTGAATAGATATGGGGAAAGTGGGCAGTCTGGTCTTGTTCCTGGAATCATGATGGGGGAATGTCTTTTTGTATGCTATGAAAATATGTTGCTCTGATTTGTTGATAAATAGAGCTGTTTGGCCAGGGGTGAGGCAGAATAGGGTTAGGTGGGACATTATAACTAGAGAGGAGGAAGGAGAAAGGAGAACAGAGGAGACACTGCCAGCCACCTCCATGAGAAGCAAGATGTAAAGATACGGGTAAGCCATGAGCCACATGACAAAGTATGGATTTATAGGAATGGGTTAATTTAAGATGTAAGATTTACCTAGCGAGAAGCCTGAGCCAATGGGTCATACCGTTTGTAATTAATATAAGCCTCTGTGTGTTCATTTGGGTCTGAGCGGCTACAGGACTGTGAGGATGCAGGAGCCGGGTGGGCACAGGAAAACTTTCATTACAGAATCACTTTGAGTTTCTCCCCACTTAGTTTGATGTTGGCTGTTGGCTTCTGTGTACTGCCTTTATTATGTTCAGGTATGTTTCTTGTGTTCTTGGTCTCTCAAAGACCTTCATCATGCAGGGATGTTGGATTTTGTGGAAGGCTTTTTCAGAATCTAATGAGATGATCATGTTTTTTTTTTTTTTTTTTCTTTCAGTTTGTTTAAATAGTGTATTATGTTGACAGGTTTTTGTATGTTGAACCATCCTTGCAACCCTGGGATGAAGCCTACTTGATCACCATGGATAGTTTGTTTCTAATGTGTTCTAGGATTTGGTTTGCCAGTATTTTATTGAGTATTTTTGCATCAGTGTTCAACAGGGAGATTGGTCTGTAATTCTCTTTGTTGCATCTTTGTATGGATTGGGTAACTGTGGCCTCATAAAAAGAGTTTGGCAATGTTCCTTCTGTTTCTATTGTGTAGAAAATTTGAAGAGTATTGGTATTACCTCTTGTTTGAAATTCTGGTAGAATTCTGCATTGAAACCATCTGGTCCTGGGCTTTTTTTTGGTTGGGAGACTTTAATGACATTTTATATTTCCTTAGGGGTTATAGGTCTGTTTAAATTGTTTATCTGGTCTTGATTTGATTTTGGCATATGGTACCTCTCCAGAAAATTGTCTGTTTCTTTTAGATTTTTCTAGTTTTGTGGAGTACAGGTTTTTGAAGTATGACCTAGTGATTATCTGGATTTCCTCATTGTCAGTTGTTATGTCTCCATTTTCAATTGGGATTTTGTTAACTTGGATATTCTCTCTCTGCCTTTTGCTTAGTTTGGACAAGGGTTTACCTATCTTGTTGTTTTTCCTCAAAGAATCAACTCTTTATTTCATTGATTCTTTGTATTGTTTTCTTTGTTTCTATTTTATTGATTTCAGTTTTCAATTTTATTTTTTCCTGTCATCTACTCCTCCTGGGTGAGTTTGCTTCTTTTTGTTCTAGAGCTTTCAGGTGTGCTGTTAAGTTGCTAGTGTGAGATTTCTCCAACTTCTTTATGCAGGCATTTCATGCTATAAATTTTCCTCTTAGCACTGCCTTCCTTAGTGTCCCATAAGTTTGGGTGTGTTGTACATTCATTTTCATTGAATTCTAGGAAGTTTTAAATGTCTTTCTTTATTTCTTCCTTGACTCATTGGTGATTCAATGGAACATTATTCAGTTTCCATTAGTTTGTAGGCTTAGTTTTGTTGTTAAAATCTAACTTTAAGCCATGGTGGTCCAATAAAATACAAGAAGTTATTCCACTTTTTTTGTACTTGTTGAGATTTGCATTGTGACTGTGCATATGGTCAATTTCACAGAAGGTTCCATAGGGTGCTGAGAAAAAGGTATTTTCTTTTGTGTTAGGGTAGAATGTTCTGTAGATATCTATTAAGTCCTTTTTATTCATAACATCTGTTAGATCCCTTATTTCTCTGTTAAGTTTCTGTGTGGCAGACCTATCCATTAGTGAGAGTGGGTGTTCAAGTCTCCCACTATTAGTGTGTGGGTTTGATGTGTAATTTAAGCTTTAGTATTATTTCTTTTGCATATGTGGGTGTCGTTTTATTTGGAGCATAAACATTCAGAATTGAAACCTAACGTTGGTAGATTTTCCCTGTGATAAATATGTAATATCCTTCCTGATGTCTTTTGATTGATTTTAGTTTGAAGTCTATTTTGTTAGATATTAGGATAGCTATACCAGCTTGCTTCTTAAGTCTATTTAATTGGACAGACTTTTCTCAATATTTTACTCTGAGGTAGTGTCTATCTTTAAAGTTGAGGTTGTTTCTTTTATGCTGCAGAAGGATGGATTATGTTTCCCTATCCATTCTGTTAGCTTGTATCTTTTTAGAGGCAAATCAAGTCCATTGATACTAAGTGATGTTAATGATCAGTGATTGTTGATTCCTGTTATTTTTTTTGAGGTAATGTATATATACTTCCCTTCTTTTGCATTTGCTGCTGTGGAATTATCTATTGCCTGTGTTTTTGTGGGTGCATCTAACTTCCTTAGGTTTGAGTTTTCCTTCTAGTGCTTTCTGTGGGGCAAGATTTGTGGATAGGATTGTTTAAATCTGTTTTTATTTTTTCTTGAAATATCTTGTGTATTCTGTCTATGCTGATTGAAAGTTTTGCTAGGTATAGTTGTCTGGGCTGGCATCTATGGTCTCTTAGTGTCTTCATAACATCTGTCCAGGATCTTCTGGCTTTCAGAGAGTCTCCATTGAGAAGTCTGGTGTTATTCTGATGGGTCTGCCTTTACAAGTCACTTGGCCTTTTTCCTTTGTTGCTCTTAATATTCTTTCTTTATTCTGTATGTTTAGTGGTTTGATTATTATGTGGCAAGGGGATTTTTTGGGGGGTCTAGTCTATTTGGTGTTCTGTATGCTTCTTATAACTTCATAGGCCTTTCATTCTTTAAGTCGGGAACGTTTTCTTCTATGATTTTTGTTGGATATATTTTCTGTGTCTTTGTGTTGGCATTCTACTCCTTCTTCTACCTCTATTATTATTAAGTTTGGCCTTTTCATGGTGTCCCAGATTTCCTGGATGTTTTGTATTATGACTTTTTTGGCTTTAGTGTTTTCTTTGACTGATGAATTCATTTCTGCTATTTTATCTCCATGCCAGAGATTCTTTCTTCCATCTCCTGTATTCTTGTTCCTGTTTGTTTTCTCAGATTTTTGCCTTTCCAGCATCCCCCCAGTTTGTGTCTTCTTCATTGCTTCTATTTCAATTTTCAAATCTTGAACTGTTTCCTTCATATGTTTAATTGCTTTTTCATGGTATTCTTGGTTTTCTTTAAGGGGTTTATTGATTTCTTCCAATTTTTTGTTTGTCTTTTCCTCAATTTCTTTAGAGAACTTTTTTTATTCCTTCTTTAAATGCCTCTATCATCCTCATAAAGTTATTTTTAAGGTTGCTTTCTTCTGCTTGTACGTTGTGATGTTCAGATCTTACTGTTGTAGAACCATTAGGTTCTAGTGGTGCTATATTGCTCTTTATATTATATGTATTTTTGTACTGATGTTGTCTCATCTCTTCCTCCAATAGGTGCTAGAGATGTCTGAGGGAGCTGCTCTTGGTCCAATCAGAGCTGGCATATTCTGTATCTAAAGGAGCTGCTGAGGTAAAGGGGGATGGGTTGATTTGGGGGAGGGAATGGGTCTTGGAGATTGCAGGTTAGCAGGGTCAATGGGGGGTATTGGTGGGGAGGCCTCCCCATGACAGTCTTCCCTACTGGCCTGCAACTGGGGCAGCAATGGGTGGAGGTGAAGGGGCATGGGTTGTGCCCCAGGTCGTAGGTCCTAGAGACAGAACTCTTTGGGTGGTCCTATCAGAGCTGGAGGATTCTGTGTCTTAGGGAGCTGCTGAAGTTACAGGGGGATGGATATGTTTGGGGAGAATCTGTTTGCAATTTAAAAAAATGAAGTTGTACAAGGTTGGTGCCCTTCACAAAGCTCCTGAGGTAGGAATTTATACATCTAAGCATTGGTCCAGATTCTATGAATTCACAACTTGATCAGCTTTAAAGGCCACCTCATGTGAATTCTCTTCTGTAGAAGGGGCAACAAGTGAGGAAAAATTGAACTTTTGCTGTGTGACTATTTTCAAATTCAAAAGTATCATTAATGATAATAAAATGTAAAAATAATTCCCACAATGTTTTCATTAGTCAAGGGAATTGTTTTATTCTGTTTTGTGAATGCACTTGATTTATCTGTAGCACATAGATGAAAGAAGAGGGAATGGCCGCATTCATACCTCCACACTCAGCCTCTTGTATCATCTTTATTCTGCTGTAGAGTGGTACATTCAAAGAAGTCATCAATCAATGTTGACATTATCAATCAAAGTCTATTTCTTTTGGGATACATACACACATATATATATATATATATATATATATATATATATATATATATATATATATATAGAGAGAGAGAGAGAGAGAGAGAGAGAGAGAGAGAGAGAAAGAAAGAGAGAGGAAAAGAAAGAGATAGGGTGGGGTGACAGATAACAGACATACAGATGGAGATAGAGAGAGTCACAAATCCTCCATTTAAATATTATACAAGATTGCTTCCTGCCTTAAAATACCTATAAACATAAGTTCATTTTCCCACTTCTCTAGTACTCCTAAATTTCTAGCTAAAACTAATTCTTGGTTTTGCCTCTGCAGAATGTCATTGTTGAAATCATAGTATTTCTATCCTCATTTTAGATTGGTTTATTTAAGTCAGTACGTTGAATTTAAGAATCCATGTGCAACTTGCACTGTAGGAGAAGATTTTATTTTTGTGGCAATTAATTCATTTATTCAGATGTTTAACAGTATGTCTATAACCCATTGAGAGGTATCTTGGTCTTTCCCATTTTGAAATTGCACAAAAGTCTACTGTGTACATATTTCAGTAGATTTGTATGAAATTATTCATTCTCCACTAATTTGAGTAAAAACAAAGAATTATTGTCTGTTTGCTATGGTGAAAATATGTTTAGCATCTGAGAAACTGCCATACTATGTAACAAAACACCTATCTCAGTTTGCTTCCAACCAACGATGTTCAGTATTCATTTCTCCACTTCCTTGCTAGAATTTAGTGTTATTTCTCAGTTTCTCACCATTCTAATATATATAGTAATATATAATATGTACATATAACACACACATGCATATATCGCATATATATTAGTGCTAGAGATCAAACCAGAGACTTGGCCATGCCAGACAGGTACTCTTCCACTTGTTCCAATGTGAATTCATTTTTGTATTTAAGTTTTTTATTCTTTTGAAAATTTCATACATAACTACTATATGTGTATCTTCTTCAACCCTCTCACTCACTCTCCAGTCATCTTGTGTCCCTTGTCCCTCTCCAATTCATTCCATTTTTCTATGATAATTATTTTCATATATACATAAGTGTATGCATAAAATCTCAGTTCATTTATTGTTATTTTATGGTACATGCTTCTAGAGATGACCACTAAGGTTTGCATAACCTATCAGGAGCTCAAATCTGGGGAAGATTGATTTTCCTTTTCTCAGCACCCATGAATTTGCTCTAGAGCTTTATCCAAGTGTCATGCCTTTTGAGATTTCCCCCATCCATGTCAACTGGTTGTCATGGCCATGTCATGTTTGGCTATTTATACTGCTAGGATTTCATGGGTGCAGTCATCCCTTTCAAATCTCCAAATTGCTGCCTCATGGCATCTTGTCTCTGTTTGGTCTTTAAAACCTGGTTTCAGAGACTTTTCTTTAGCAGCTCTGTCCTTGAATCTCTTTAGTGTTTGCCATTTGTGGTTTTTTTTGTTTTTGTTTTTGTTTTTTGATTTTTGGGGTTTTTTGGGGTTTTTTTGGCCAATGCACTGTGATATCTTCTGAATCTTATTGTTTTCTGTGTATATGTTGTTGGTGTTGTTTTGTTTTGGCTTTTTTTGAGATATAATATAATCACATCATTCCCCCATCCTTTTCTTCACTCTAAACCCTCCTGTAATCCACTCCTTGCTCTCTTTCAAATTTATGGCCTTTTTTTTCTTTAATTGTTGTTACATACATATATGTATACAGATATACATATATATTACTGAAACATGTATACAAGTAACATCGAGACAAAGCATGTAATATTTAAAATCTTAGCTTTGAATTGCATAGACTTAGGCTCCTCAGGCTCTCATGGCATGGCTGGTTCTCCCAACCTCCTCATTCTAGCTAAAAATCTAGAATAACCACAAATCAGGATCAGGGGCTACACCATGGCATTAATTTCTGACAATCTACTCTTAGAAAAAATATTTACCATAAATATTTATGGTAAATGTTGATCCATCACTAATTCCTTGCACTTGGGGTCACAATTTAGGTACAGGCTGATAGAGCATCCTCAGAATCTTGACAACAATTCTGTGTGATTTGTGATTTGATTTAAAAGTGAAATGTAACACTGGCCACATGGTTGTTATTTTTATGATAACCCATCTCTTTTCTTCTCTAAACACAATCTTTATCTCCTATAGAAAAAGAATTTTTAATGCATTTTTTTCTTATTGGCAGGAGGAGTTGCATGTATTGATTTTTATAAACAAGCCAAATATGAACTCCCCAGCCATTCCTGTGCTGCATTCTAAAGATTATTATATAGGAACTATCTTCTGTTGTGCCTCTGGGTGTTTGAACAGGTTAGAATCATGTAGTCATGTGCTAAGCTCCCTGTCTTCCTTGCTATTCTGCCAATTGTCAACATTTGATTTAAAAATGTTTGTCCAAAATTTCAGAAGTCTTACTTTTATGTAAAATGAATAGTTAGCTTCAATTGTCACCTTGACTTAACTCAGAATCACCTAGGGGGGAAGGCATAATTGAGAAATTATCTCAATAGGATTGCCCTATGGCCATGTATTTGCAGCATTTTATTAACTGCCAATTAATGGGGCCAACCTAAGGTGAATGGTACCATTCATAGGTAGGTGGGGCTGGCCTATACAGAGAAGGTAGATGATAAAGCCACAGTGAGCACACCAGTAAGTAGCCATCTTATTTTTCACTTCAATTCTTACCTATAAGGTCCTGACTAAAGATCCTATCCTGACTTCTTTTAATGATGAATGTAAACCTGTAAGCTGAGATTAACCTCTTCCTCCCCAAGTTGCATTTGGGTTTGGCGTTTATCACCACAACATAAACAAACTAGAATTGAAAGTTGTAGCAAAAGAATGAGGTATTATTGTCACAGGTATCATCATGCTGATTTGAGGGAGAATTATGGAAGGATTTGAAATTTTGAGTTGGAAAAATCCACTGAGTTCTCAGGGCTTAATGTAATGTTCTATTGGATCTTAAACAAATACACAGTGGAAGCCTGGGTTGTGTTGCTTCTGAGAGAAGCAAATTGTATTGGAATTGTTCATTTGATATTTTCAATTGTGATTCTGGGAAACTAAGACCTTTTGTGTTTACTGAGACAATGTTAGCTCACTGTGATTTAAAGATAAGTTATTATTAAGAAAACAGCAACAGTATCATTTAAATAATGTCCCCTGGAAATATTTCCTTGTGGAATATTATTTTAAGATGTTTTACTTTTGTTTATGTTGCATTTGTTTAACTCTATGAAGCTATGTTACAGTGCCTGCCTAAAACACCTGATGATTTGATCGAGAACTGAATGGCCAATAATGAGGCAGGAGAAAGGATAGGCAGGGTTGGCAGGCGGAAAGAATTAGTAGAAGTCAAAATCTGGGAGAGGAGAGATCCAGGAGCGAGAGAAGGAGGAGGACTCCAAGGAGCAGCCACCTAGCTACATAGCAAGCCAAGGAGCAAGAGTGAAAGTAAGATATAGAGAAGTAAGTAAAAGTAAAGGCCGAGAGGCAAAAGATAGATTGGATAATTTAAAGTTAAGAAAAGCTGGCAAGAAATAAGCCAAGCTACAGGCAGGGCATTTATAATTAAGAATAAGCCTCTGTGTGTGATTTATTTGGGAGATGGGTGGCAGACCCCCAAAGAGCAAAGGAGCAAAACCAACCAACTACATTTCCTCAAGGTGGGGACATAAAAGTTATAGTCCAGGGCTTGCAAAGGCTACGTATCACTGTCATCCTACATGATATATGGTGGCATGGAAGTTGAGGGACTGGAGGAATTGAGGAGAAAAGCTGAAGCTTGGCAATATGAGAGAGGATCTGAATCCCCATAGAGAGCCCAGAAGCTGCCATTGGTAGGTGTAAGCTCAATTACTGTAGAAACCACAAGATATTGAACATGTCAGTGCTGTGGAACACCCAGCAGGATAAAAGAAGCTGTGGAGCAGAGCTATAAGTGTTCGCTAAAGGAGCTGTGTGTTGAGAAATGCAGAGAAGTGGAGCTGTCCAAGATGTTGGGGAAATAAGAGTGGATGAGCAAGTCCCACACATCAGACATTAACCTATAAAAGTTGGACCAAGACTTCTGGACTTCTATTTTGCTTAAATGATTGCATTCATGCCATGGTTGTTCCGTTTAGGGTTAGAAAAAGTATTTACTTTTTATTTTATAGGAGTTCATAATTTAGAAACTTTGAGCTTTTAAAAAAAATTGAAATCTTCTGTATTGGAGTTTACAAAGACTGTAACTTTTAAGCTTGCACCATATTTCATATTATGATATAAACATGCAATATTTGGGATAAGAAATGAAGGAATATGGATGGGTTAAAATTTATGTGTTAGTAGGTCAAAGTTGAATTAAGTATCATAAATTGACCATGTAAGCCTGATACAATGTAGATCCATGTGAGAAGAAGAATCTAAATAAGGAGCTTCCTAGATCATATTGGTCTGTGACCATGTGTGTGAGGCATGGTTTCCATTGATAATCAATAGCGAAGGGAGAGAGCTCAGTCCACTGTGAGTGGTACTCTCCATAGGTTACTGATCTTGGGATATATAATAAACATAGCTGAGAAAGCCAGAGGGAGCAAGTCAGTGAGTAGCCTTCATCCTTTCTACTTTAGATCTTGCCTCCAGGTATCTGCCTTGAATTCCCAACAATGATAAAGACTATAATCTGAATCTGAAATAAAATCTTTTCCTCTACAAGTTGTTTTCAATTGGTGTTTTATTACATCAGCAGTAAATAAATTAGAAAAGTGCTACATGCATAATAATGATTCATTTACTGTCTGTTCTCAGAGGAGATACAAGCAAATGTCTATCTACCTGAGATAGAAAGGGCAATGAAAGACTGAAGGAACAATTCCACATAAGTCCAACTAAGTTTATGAGGTTACATAAGGCAATATGTTTGAGTGATTGCTTACAGATCATGTATAAGTATGTCCTTACAGAGCATGTGTGAGGACTACTTATAGGATCATTGGCATGGTGTTACATAGAGAAGCATAGCTGAAGAGTTACAAACAGAAGCATGGGCAACTTATTACCAACTATACCACTTAAGAACAGTGTGTTTTGTCCTTGGTGAAGAGAGGAGAGAGGATCTGGATGCATAATGAGCCTTCTGAACTACATGGGCCTCATGAGCCCTGTAAGTTTCCCTTGCCTTCCAATGGGAATGTTGACAGTGCCTGGTCTTGCGAGGTTCCTCTGATGGCAATCAATGCTACTCAGATTTCAAGATGGCTACAGCCATGAAATGCTTGGAAGATAACATCCCATAATACTCTTCTGGTTCAATATATTCAAGTCCAGAAGTATATATGCTTTCCGTTTAACAATTTGTTCTGATTAATCTTCCATTTTCTTTTTTTTTTTTAAGATTTATTTATTTTTTATGTATACAGTGTTCTGCCTACATGCATGCTTGCAGGCCAGAAGAGGGCACCAGATCTCATTGTGGATGGTTGTGAGCCACCATGTGGTTGCTGGGAATTGAACTCAGGACCTCTGGAAGAACAGCCAGTGCTCTTAACAGCTGAGCCATCTCTCCAGCCCCTAATCTCCCATTTTCATAACCCTGCCTATCATTACAAATTGGTTGAAGCCTTCCATAAATTTTAAAATGTTTCCCAAAATTTGTTTCTTATTTCTTAGAAATGCCTAGTAGAAGAAGTACCTGACCCCAAGCTGTGTACCTGGAATCAGGTAAAAAGAATAGATTCATGACACAGCTTTTCTAAAGGTTTTGCTGCATCGCCCTCAGGCCTCAGACTTTTCACAAGCAGATGGTCTCCAAACTGAATGTTTTACTGTGCCTTTCCCCACATCTGTTCTGGGCAACCTGCTTCTGTAAAATGTTATCCAGTCTTTGGCCATAAACTCCTGTTGTTAATTATTGAAGCAAATATTAAAATTTATCATTGATCTCTTGGACCCACTTGTCATAAAGGAAGCCTTTGGCCAGCTTCCCTCACCAGGATTTCACTCAGTTTTCAACACAGATAAATGTTGTGTGTGCTATACCAGCTCAGTGAAAGTGTATTTCTTGAATCAATATCAGTCATTTAAAGTAGTATGGTCTTGTGAGATTTATATTAATCCAAAGGATAGTTGAGCTTCTATATTCCCAGAATTGGGTGTCCAGTTTCTCCTTTCCTCACCAGAACAGAGACATGAACAAACTCTGTGATAAAGAGCAGTGGCTATCCATGCAGGCAGTTATAGGTTAGCAATGGTAAAATGATACTGTATTTTCACAACCGTTTTCAAATAACTACTTGCTGGCATGTCAACTTAAGCAATAATTACCTTTAACCAGAAACATGCTTGTATTCAAACTTACATTTAGGAAACGGCCTCCCTTTTCCCCTGTATACTTAAACAAATTATTCCACCTTTATCTACTGAAATATTTCTTTTGTTCTTAGTCCTTTGTAGAGGTGAGTGAAAATTTTACTAATAAGCACAAGATAGCAATTCCTCTTTTGCATTTCAAATAGGTAGAAATTACTTACCTCGAAAACACAAACCCAGAATGTTGATCTATTCACAGCATCTTTTGTGTAAGTGAGTTATTAGAACAGGAGTTTTCTTGCAAATAGTAAAAGGAACATATGGGCTATGATTTTTTGTTACCAAAGTAAATGTGTTGATTCCCTCAATACCCACAGTAACAATTATTTGAGGTTACAGTGGTGTCAAGAGTTATAGTTTGTCCCATAACAATATGTTATGAATGTATTTCTAGGAACTCACATCTTTAAACATTCCGTGTTTGTTGAAGCTATGACATTTAATGGGATATTGTCCAAGATTTTGCAGTAATATTCTAATTAACTTATATTTCCCCAGTGATTCTATTATTACAGATAGAAGTTGTATTTCATATACTAATATGAAACTCTGTAACCTGGGATAGAGAAATGTAAACTTCATATCAACAATTCAGTTTAGTATTCATGTCTCATTAACAGGGTAAGGCAGGTGTCGAAAGGGCCTCAGATTCCTTTGCTGGTCAGCTACCAACATCTGTAACGAATAGTATTTATTTTCATATTCCATGGAGAAATAAATATTAATTTGAATGAATTGGAATTTTAAAACTAGAAAAGTCCTCAAAAATAACAAACATAAATTCAACCTTTTCATGAAGAAGCTGTCTTATGTAATAGATGTTAGAGAGGTTCAGTGATGTAGTATGTCTAAATGTGCCTAAAGTAGCAGACATTTTGCATCTGTACCATGA
>CABHPR010133261.1:13933-26561 GCA_902168415.1 Peromyscus melanophrys | reverse complement strand
TTTTTACAAAATCCAGAAAGTTATTCACCTCAATAAATATTTTAAGTATTTATCATAAATAGTTTTTAGTCACAGGGGCTCCCACTCTGTGTGTGTTCTGCAGGGTTTTAATGGCCTGCTGAATGCCTTAACACAGTTATTAATGGGTTGTACTCTGTAACCAAATGCAATGTTAATGAGTATTACTTCTTTGCCTGTTGTTTCCATATTGCCAATTTAGTTCTTTGCTTTTCAATGTGTTCCACCTCACCCTCTCTGCCACTTTATAAGCCCCAAACCTAGAGATACTCAGATATATCCCTCTATGAAGCAATATCAGAAGTTCTTTTTCTATTTGATATTAACCGATCAGAAGGCAAATTATATGCATCACCTCTCAAAAAAAATTCAGTTCCTCACCGGGAGTTGTATAGTTACTAAAAGTCTAAAATTAAGCACAAATGTACAGGTGTACAGAAGCAGAATGTACAGAACACAGTGGTCCGTATTTCCTCCCTACTGTCCGTCAGCTGCTTTCTAATTAGACCTTTTTTGTCATGCTTTGTTGGCTGTTGCTCTGGCTCTGGGGATACTGGATATTTGCTGTCTTAGCCTTTTCAAAACACTAACGCTTCTCTTCCTGGAGTTTGTCCTCTGTAATCCTAATTTTAAAAAGGTATCCTGCTCTAATTACTTATGTCTGTTTATTTATTTTTCTTGGGAATTACATTTATATGTTTCAAAACTTCATCTTAAGTAACAAATATTTCTATTTTCCCCTAAAATATTGCAGAGTTTAATCTCATATTATCATCAATAATGTGGTTGTCATTGCATGAAAATAACAGTGTTTTTAAGTTAAATGTTTTACAAACTCCTTTTTTAAAAAAAATCTGGCACATCAAGAAAAAAAAAACTATTTGGAGGGTATAAGTGAGGAAAAATGTTTCTGGAATTTGTATTATCAATCACCTCTTTGATCTTGGATTTAAAAATCTGAGAAAGGAGGTAGATATGTTACTTCCTTTGGTATTTCCTAGCCTGGCTAATGGCATGACCACTTGGTACTCAGCCAGAAAGCAGAGAGCCATTGCAGAGTCTTCCCAACCTCATCACATCCAAATCCACATCCAGACTCATGTGGTCCTGCCCTTTAAATCATCACATCATCCTTTTTGTTCTTGTGCTATTGTCCAGTATAGGCAGCAAGTGATCATGCTTCACCTCGAGCATTTTTGTTAATTACCTTACCAAAACTTCATCTCAACTAGATTTGCCCCAATGAAATTATTCTCTGCAAGACAAATTGCTAAACTTATTAATAAAAAACCCGGAGCCAGATATTGGGGTGAAAAACTGAGAGATCAGAGGAATAGGACAACCACAGCCAACCTCACCTCACCAACTCCTCAGCCTCCAAGGAGACCTACTTCCTGTATACCCACGCCTATGTGCCTTTCTGTTCTGCCATCTCCCTTCCTCTCTCTGCCCAGCTACATCAGTTTCTCTTTCTGACCAGCTCTGTCACTTCCTGTCTGTCTGTACAGACCTCCAGACCTTTATGGCTAACTGGTGCTGGGAAATAAAGGTGTGTGCCACCACACCTGGCTCTGTTCCCAGTGTGGTCTTGAACTCACAGAGATTCAGATGGATCTCTGCCTCCTGAATGCTAGGATTAAAGGCATATGCTACTATTTCCTGACTTCTATGTTTAATATAGTGGCTGGCTTTTTCCTCTGATCCCCAGATAAGCTTTATTACGGTACACAATATATTGGGGGACATAGTATATCACCACAAGTCTCATGTGATTAGTAGATATGTCTATAAAATACTGTTAATTCCCATTACAGACTGTGGTTCTGTCTAAAACACTTTAATGTTTTCACATGACTTCAAAGGTTACTCTGACTGTGTGTCGTGCCCACTTCAGTGTTTGTGGCTCTCTGCTTCACATCCTATGTGATGTCTTGTCTAATGTGCATTGCTTACATTTGCCTGGATATATCATCAGTTTAGGCCATCCTTTGCTATAAACTGGAGCCCCTATCCACCTTTCAGATGAGAGACTGCACAGATGGCAGTCTTTTTGAGACAGGGTTTCTCTGTGTAGCTTTGTGCCTTTCCTGTAACTCACTTTGTAGACCAGGCTGGCCTCAAACTCACAGAATGAGTGTTGGGATTAAAGGCGTGCGCCACCCCCACCTGGCCACAGATGGCAGTCTTAACTATACTGGGCATGATAAAGGAGAATACACCTTCCTTCCTGCCTTTCTAAGTAATATTACCTGAGAAGTAATGTGTAGTGTGTTCTAAACTTATTGAAGTTGAAAATATCTCTTCAGCTGATTTTTGTCTTATAATTTACACACACACACACACACACACACACACACACACACACACACACACATTGTGATTTTTATGGGGATCGACATTTTGATTTGGTGTTCCATTGATGAAGTCTTTAGTTTTGTTCTGACAAGCCATTCATCCCTAGTTAATTTATTTGAGCATCACTGTATTAAAATTGGTAAATTTGCCATGAAAAAAATCTTGAATTATCTTATTTTTTACTTAAATAGTAACTGTTAAAATAATTTGTTCAAACAGACAAAAAAAAAAAAGGACTTTAGATTGCATTTAAATTGAGTAAATTTGCCAAGTATTTGACTTTTTTGGATACCCATCCCAGGTCTGAGGAGAAAAAGAAAAAGAGGGGGAGAGAGATGATGAATTAGGAATTAGACTAAAAAGAGTGACATCCTCAGACTGATAAGTGACAAGAAAAGGGTCAAAAGAACACAAACACAAAGGAGAATTTTCAGCAGGAGGTGTAATACTCCCCTATTCTGCTTCCTTTATAGCTTGACCAACATAGTGTTTATTCCAAAGTGGATACTGAGTAATTCTCTACAAATCTTATAGTGACTACATAGAATAACAAGTTTCAAAAGACCTTGTTTCATAAGTACTGTCCTGTGAAACTGCTGCCTCTAACACAAATTGCTAAACAGTCTTATTAATAAATCCCAGAGTCCAGATATTGGGGTGAAAGCTGAAAGATTAGAGGGCTAGAACAAGCCAGCCACAAGTTCTTACCGCCCAAGAGAGCTACTTCCTGTATTTTCATGCCTATATACCTTTCTGTGCCCTGCCATCTTACTTCCTCTCTCCACCCAGCTACATCACTTCCTCTTTCCATCCATCTCTATCACTTGCTGTCTGTTTGTACAGACTTACAGACCTCTATGGTTAACTAGTGCTGGGATCAAAGGCATGTTGTCACCACGCCTGGCTCTGTTCCTGGTGTGGCCTTGAACTCACAGAGATCCAGATGAATCTCTGCCTCCCAAAACTAGGATTAAAGGCTTGTTTAGTATAGTGGCTGGCTTTGTCCTCAGATCCTCAGGCAAGCTTTATTTGTTAGGGTACAAATAATGTATCAGTACAGCTGCCATTGTAGGTATGTGCTTAGCAGTAGAGTAAGCCACATGAGCACAGAGCTCATGTGCAGCCTGTGTGTGCCATATCATCCCTATCAGTCCATAAAATATGCTCTGAATGTGGTACCCCAGACCCAGAGACATTCAGACAGCCTGAATCTCCCCTAGGATTCCAAGACTCTATCCTTCAAGAGCTAGATCAGTAGACAAAGCAGAGAGTGTCCCATAGAGGAGTTCAACTAACAAGAGATCATTATGAAGTATAAGTTATTAAGAACAGTACCTGCCACCCAGTTAATTTTTTTTTAAATAAAAGTTTGGGACCAGTGAGATGGCTCATCAGGTAAAATATTATGCAAGCCTGATGACTTGTTTTACCCCTGCAACCCATGGTGGAGTAGAGACTGACTCCAAAAAGTTTTCCTCTGTCTTCTCCATGTGTGGCATAGTGTGTACATACACACATAATATTAGGTGGACCATATACTCAAGTTCACAATAATAATAAATTAAACATTAAAAAATGTTTTTACATGAAATACAAAACACCGTGTCTCCAAAGATGTTTGGGAATACATATACAAGTGAAATGTACAAATCTAACTAATAAACATATGTATAAACATGTAGTTATTTTTGTGGCTATATGTCTACCACTGCTAGTATTTTAAAACATAGGAATTATTACCAACATATTATACAGTATGTCTCTTAAACTCTTATTCCTTCCTATTGATATACTGTATTCTTTGGCCAACATCTCCTTAACTTACCCTCCACTCACCTCTGGTAGCTACCCCATGTGCTTAACCTCTACAAGATGACTTTTATAGTTCCACTTATGAATAAGATCCTGTCATTTGTTTTTGTCATTCTTTGACTGGTTTATTTCATTTAATGTATTATCATTAAGACACATTCATATTCTCAAAAATTATAAAATTTCATCCTCCGCTTGGTTGAATATTATCCTATTTTTATATGTGTGTATGCGCACCCTTGGTATGTGCGGATATCTCTGCTACTTTGTTTAGATATCTTGGTTCTTTTCCGTAGTATTATAATGAAAATTGAAGGACAGACATTTGTTCAGCCTCATTGGATGCACACACCACTGGATTACATAATAATTCTATTTAAGGTGTTTGAGGAGGCTCCATATTGTTTTCCATAATAGTTGTAGTGGTTTACTTTTCTACCAGCAGTAAATGAATTCTACTTCCTCTGTACCCCCTTTCCAGCACTTGTTATCTCTTGCATTTACAGAAATTATAAGTTCTAACTGGGTTGAGATGTAGTTCATTGTATGTCCATAGTCGTTAGGAGTAGTAATTTTTCCAATGCTTATTGGTTCACTCATTCTTTGTCTTCTTTTTGAGGAATGTCCAATCAGGTTGCTTGCAGTGTCTCTGCCCTGTAATCCTAGCATTCTGGAGGCTGAGGTAGTAGGCTAGTTAGCAAGTTCCAAGCCAGCCTGGGATGCAGAGGAAAGAGTGGGACTCTATCTCAAACAAAAATGTGTTTTTGAGTTCCTGGTCCTTTTTCTTACTGAGTTATTTGGCTTTATGCTATTGAGTTGCTTGAATCCCTTACATATTTTGGATATTCATAGTCCATGTCTTATGAAAGGGGGTGTTCACATGTAATAGTAGTTATTATTGGCCAGTATTAATATTTGGACTGACAACACTGTGGTGGTCCTAACATGTTGTAGGAACCCAGTGACTGGGAACAGTTGTAAGTAAGACAAGCTTTCCATGTATCTTCTACGCTCTGAGGAGACATGCATATAAATGGACTGAATGCCTCAGCTGTGTGCAAAGGAGACATTCATCACTGCTATGTCCAGGTTCCTTTATGATTTCTCTCTGCATGTTGTAGAATGGCTCGGTCAGGAACAGTACGCTGTTTTGCTCGTCAGAGTCTTTGCCTCTATTTGTCAGCAGTTTTCTTCTGTCCTAGTGAGTGTGCTTAAAATGTAGTGTAGAGTGTTTGCTTGTGGGTTAATGTAGTGTGGAGTGTTTCCTTGTGTGTTAAGGAAGCTCTGTTTTCTCTCACAATTCCACAAAACACTGCCAATTTTATTTGATATGTCTGTTTTTAAGGTATTGCAGCTTGCTGTGTCTCTCTTTATGGGACTCTGTTCTTTGGACCATTGCCTTTTGTCTGCCTTTAATGTGTATTTTCATATAGTATTGTTAAATTAGGGTGTTTGGGCCACTTTTAATTTGAATCCATTTCTTAGAGTAATTTCCTGTTCATTGATGTTACTTAGCTTGCTTGAGGACTGGAGTATAACTACTTTCTTTTTAAATGATTTCGAACTCTAAATATTTCTTCATATGCATCATCTGCTATGGAGTTTGTATTAGTTACTTATAGCTGCAATGCTAAAGTATTATGATCAAAGCAGTTTAGACAAGGAAGTATCTATTTAGGCTTATAGTTGTAGAGTGAGAATCCAATATTGTTGGGGAGGCATGACAGCAGATGGCTGGAGAAAGAAGCTGGGAGATCACATCTTGTCATACTGAGAAAGCACACTGGAAATGGGGGAAGGTTGTACACTCTCCAAGTCCTGTGATGAACTTCCCCCCTAGAAGGCTACAGACACCTCCTAAAAGTCATCTCAGGGTGATCACAGCAATGTAGATTTGTAGTTTTTGTACATAGTTCTCTTTCTCTAAAGCAGGCTTTATTAACAATTTGGGCAGCATACTTTTTTTTCTGATGGGATGAGACTGAGTTGTAAGATGTCTAGCAATATTTTAGACATCTATCAACTCAATGATCATAGATATTTTTCCCCAAAGGTATTTCCCTGGGGAAGAAAATTGCCCCTGGTTGAGAGACATTTCTATATATAAAAACATGTGGAAGTAAATTGACACATTATAAAACGTGTTGACAACCAAATCCAAAACATCCCTGATAATGAGAGTAAGCAGAGCAGTCATATGGGAAAGGCAGTGATCGGAGAGATTGTTTCATGCCAGCTACAAATCCTCAGATGAGACATACCATTTTATCATTGCCTATGTTTTGTAGATGAGGAAACTGAGGCATAAAGAGATCACATGGCTTTCTCAATGTCATACAGCTCCTAAATGCCACATAGAGTTCATAATTTGAACCTAGTGTTTTCAATACAAATTATTAAAATATATAGTTACATGATGTTTGATCTATTACCTGATAATTACCTAAAATAATTAAATGAACAAATAATCTCTGTAAGTATAGATTTATTTTTAATATGATACTTCATTAACTCTGAGAATTTTATACATATACATAGGATGTAGTTAGAGCATTTGCTTCCCGCTCCTCCTAACTCCTCCCAGATTCCCTATTACGTTCCCTAGCAAGCCTCTTTGTTTTTGTTTTGTTAATAACCCATTCAATTTAATTAATGCTGTGGGGCAATCTCCTGGAAGATAGTCAGTTTACAAGATACCACACTTCTAAAGAAAACTGGTTATCCCTCTCTACTAGTCATTAACTGTCAGTAGCTCCTTAGCAAGTGGCAGAGGCTCCTTGAGCCTCTCCATTCTCCATACTGGAATGCTGATTGGCTTGATCTTTTGCAAGTCTTGTGCAGGCAGCCAGTAGCTTCAATGAGTTCATGAGTGCATTGCTCCGGTCATATCCAGAAGGCATTGTTTCATCCTGGTCCTCCTGACTTCTTAAGTCTTTTCAACTCCTCTTCCAAAATTTCCCTGAGCCTGGGAGAAAAAGGGTATGACAGAGATGTTCAATTTATAGCTAAGCATTTCCCGGGCACTTATTCTCTGCACTTTGATGAGTTTTGAGTTTCTATGTTAATGACCTCCACTGAGTAAAGAAGCTTCTTTGATGAGAACTGAGGGTATGGAGATGTGTAATTATGGGGCAATTTGGTTCCAGGTCCATTTAGAAAAATAATAGTGGTAGGTTCACCCCTGGGTCATATTAGCTCCTCAACAATGGGTTCTTGGTAGATTTACAGGGTCTGACACTTGTTTTCTCCTGTGTAAGGAGCCCCACATTCAATTAGAAGATGGTTGGTCACACCCATAACACCCCTGCCACTGCTGGGCCCGAGTGCGTGGCTTGCCAGGGTGGGCACTGTTGTAGCTGGCAGTGTTTATCTCTGCAAGGCTGTTGGCTTTTCTCTCCCAACAGACTATGGAGCACTTTCTGGTACTATGAGAGCTAGCCAGTGGTGAGGCAGCTTCCTCATCAGTACAGCTCCTTTTCTCCATGTCCTGTCACTAAAGTGTGTGGTATCTTCAACCAGAGTGTCTTACTATCAAGTTCTGGTGAAGAGCCAAGAACAGTGGCAATAACCTATATTGTTTTGAGAGAATCTCTCAAATGTTCTGGGAATTGCCTCATCAACAACTTGAAGGGAGGTATACAAAATTTGTAAATAAATTTTTAATAGATTTTAAAAGTAGTTTTAGGTTTTCTTTGAATAAAAGCAATTATGTAATGTCTTGAATGCAAAACAGAGGCTACCGGCATTCCTAAGCCTATCTATGTGAAGAAATCTTATGGATAGTCTGCCAAGATGATCTCTACGTCCGTCACTTAACCTGCACTTCTCTTTGTGTGCAGCTGCAGTTTTGCAGTACTTTCTAAAGGACACTGGACAAAGACTTACCTTTGTCCTGTAATAATGAAGGACTGATCACACTCTTCACCCTAAACCATGATTGTGTTCTGATGGGGTGTGAGGCACTACATGATAGCTTGTCCAAACTTTGGGACTTATAAAATATTAAGTATCTTTAACAGGAAACCATGTTAGCTGATCAGTCTTCAGGTGTCCATAGTTGGCTTTTTATATTGATAGTAAGGGTCTGTCCTAAGTTCATTCTTCACACATTCCCTCTGGTAAGTGGGACGCCTGTGGCTATAGGGCACTGCAATATTATTTCACTCAGAAGTAAACATGTGTGTATATGTATATATTTGTATACACTCTACCCCCAAATGTCTGTAAATGCACATACCCCACATATACATACATCTATGTCTGGTAGTTCAAGTTTCAGAGTTCCATAGTAGAATGTAAAGCTCAGGAAACATTATCATTTTGTAATTGCATTTTCCTTAGTTATAATGAATCACTGGGAAGGATTTTTGCAGTTTTATTTTTAGGCAATTTTTTTCTGTATTATAGAGACTATAAATCAAATTCTGAATAATCATCTTTTGTGATTTGTGTTTCATCAAAGAGAATAATAGATATTTTAAATGATTCTGTGATTCCTATAAGGAATAATTAAACTATGAATTGACTCATTTGAGAAAATCATGATTGTAAAAGAAGTTACATTGTTTGTATCCTGAGACTATAGGCATTGATACTCCAGCAATACCAATATGTTGTGGATATGAGAATGTTTCTTCTTCCTTTCTAAGTAAATGAGGTAGAAGGCTCCAGATCAGACTGACTCATAAGGGCTAAGATAACCTTTGGCTTAAATATGAGCTATTTTATGTTTTCGATCCTTTATTACTGAGATTTCCAATGCGTCATTATTAGTGGACTAGTCTATTAGTCTTCTAATGGAAAGCTTTATTTTGTCTGATTTGTTGAGAAACCTGGCATTATAGGAGTACACCCTGGACAGTCCCTTTTGTCTTCCTCTTAGGTCTTAATTTTCACTTTTCCTTTCTTCACCAATTTCCAAAGCATTGTGCTTTTCTACACTGTGCACCTTTCAAAAATTCCTAGAGTTTGAGAGAATAAAAACAAATCACTATTGTACACTTCTGTTGGAACTTAAGAAGAGTGATTCTTACTTTGACTCTCACCCATTTTCCTTCCTCCCTTTAAGTTTATTCATTTTTCTTATTGACTCACATTGCCAAACCATACATAGGAATTACATTAAAGAATATATAGGAAATGAATACATTTGCAAATTTCAAAAATAATTTCAGTTTAATGGCATCCAGCTTATTGGAGGATAATTATTATTGTATGGGGCAGTTGATGACCAGGATTGGGTTTCCCATATTGCCAGAATTAATCCCAGAGGTGGAGATACTGGAAATTTCTTCTATTTTATGAAGTTGTCTTGAGAAAATTATATGGTGGACGACTGGGGAGCTGGCAAAAATCTGAGAGTCATTGTCGGTATGAATAGAGGTCAAAAGATAGTAGCTGTCTTAGAATGCATTTTCCATGTACCGCAATTTTAAAACACATATTGACATAAGTTAGCAAATCAAGAGTCCTGATTCTCCAGAGGCATCTTTTTCATTAAAATAGTTATATCGTCATCAAATTAGAGACTCTGCTATAGATTACATGGGTGAGGTAATATTTTACTATAAAGGACACACATTGAGATTTGGCCTCTCTGCATGGGAAGAGAGAATGAAAATAAGTTTAGTCCTGTATGATTTACTTTTTTCACTGGGTCTGGAAATTTTAAGGTCTGAGAGATGTCTACATCATGAAAATCACCAAATCCAGAAGACTTGTAAAAGGATCTATAAAATTTGCATTTATAATTAATGATCCTCTCAGAAATAGAACTGATTAGTGTGGGTGGGTGGTGAAATTAAAGCTATCAACCATTTTATAAATTGTTGAATATAATTATTTTGATAATCAAATAGGTTAGGTATCTGCATATAAGATAATTAACGAAAGAATGATTTTCACATCACTATTGCATGCTGAAGTGACCATTGACTCTAGCACACATGTCCAATTTCCTGTTACATATGAATAGTGGAGTATGCGTGACTTGACATGTGTCCCTGGTGCTGACTTCACAGACGGAGTCCAGCGTTTGGGAGGATCAACTACCATAAACAATGTACCTTTGACTTGAGACCGTGGTGTGTTTTCCTCTCTTGTTCCATACAGTTACAGTGAAAATGACGCCAAAGTACCAACTTCCAGGAAATGGATATGAAAACTAAAATACTTTTTAAAAATTTCTTTTATTTTTGAGATTATATTACATCATTTCCCCCTTACCCTTTTTCTGTTCAAACCCTCTCATTTACTCTTTTTTTTTTCTTTCAAATTCATGGCCTCTTTTTCATTAGTTTTTGTTATGGGCACATATGTATGTACATACATGTTCCTAAATATAGCATGCTCAGTCTGTATGTTACTTATATGTATGTTTTCAGGTATTGGAAGGCCAATTTGTGGTCTAATAGACAGGCAAAGTGGATGGGGAAAGACCATGAGGCCTCAGCCCTACAAAGAGAACAAAAACATTTGATTCTCAGTTTCAGTATCTCAGAATTAACCTCCATGGGTCTACACTGGGATTATTAGCCATTGTGTGGGAGGGATGTTTGGTTGTTTTTCCTAGGGACGTAGTAGCTTTAGGAAGAAGAAGACACCTTGTTCTAATAAGTTCACTTCCTTCTCACCATTTTTACAGATTTATACAGGTTGGCCATGCAGGAAATCTGAAATTTCAGGAAACTTATTTTTAGAATTTTCTTTTTTGTTAATTTATATTATTCCTACTACCAATTAGTATAGAAATTTGAACATTGACTAACTAATAGAAATCTGGCATATAAAAGTTATTTTTATACCTCTTAGGACTTTATAATTTTTCCTATGCAGCAATTTTTTCTTGAGAATTTGACAAATTATCAGTTACATTTCCAATTTGTATTTGTTACCAAAAGTGCATATTGCTTCAAATTGCATTATTAATTATTTCTGTTAAATTCAGAAGTTCTACAGTTTGTATATCTGGAAGATTTGTGAGAATTTTATTCCTAATAGGTGAAATCTGTGAAAAAACATCATTTGAATGTCTTTAAGTTATTTTCTTTATTTTCACCTTCATCACCTCCTTTTGACAGCTTGAGGGTGCAGTTATTATTGCCTAAGAGACATCACTATTGGTTCCACTCTGAACTTCCCCCAGATACAGGTGCATGTTACAGCTTGCCATTGTGGTCATTGTGGTTCATCTCATTAAGCTTCTTATTCTGTCTGCTTTCTTGAGTCTTGGGAAACAGTATTTTTCTGAGTGATTGTACCATATTGTTCCAAATATAAGGCCACCCAGAATAGAAGTCAACCTCCAACTAGAAACAGCTCAAATGTGGAGAAAGGCTGGGGGCCCAGAGCCCGGCGGGTCTTGCAGTGGTGGCAAGCGTGCCGAGGAATAGGACGATGCCTGCCCTCTCTCCCGGTGAGTGAAGACGAGCCAGCTGTCTGCCTTTGCTTGTGTGGAACCAGGTGGCCTCTGTTGCTAGAGGAGTTACTGCAGTTGGGGAGGCGGGCAGACGATGTCTGTACACATGGAGGAAGCTGGCTGTATGGGGAGGGGGTAGATGATGTCTGTGCCCATGGAGGAGGTGACTATGTGGGGAAGGGGCAGACGATGTCTGTACACATGGAGGAAGCTGGCTGTGTGGGGAGGGGTCAGACGATGTCTGTACACATGGAGGAGGTGGCTGAATGGGGAGAGGGGCAGACGATGTCTGTGCACATGGAGGAGGTGGCTGAATGGGGAGGGGCAGGGAGGGCAGGAGTGAAATCTTTTACCTCTTACCAGTTTTCTTAGTTTATTCTGACCCAGGGGTCAAGGGTGAGCAAGCCCAACTACACAAGAGGACAAAAATACCTTCAGGAAAAGAAGTGTAAAGTCCAGGTGCATCCGGGAAGTCTGGAAAATTATCCCTTGCCCGTGGACTGGTGACTGGAGATTTTTGCATATTATATGTGTTTGCAGCATGTCTTCACATGTGGCTTGAACACAAGCAACTCAAGACTGGAATTATAGTTCAAATTTTATTAAGGTTTTCTACTTTTAAATTCCTCATCTTCAGAGCCAGCCCAGTATAGTTTAAATAAGAGGCTTTAATCTTATTGAAATAAGCTCCGAGAGACTATTTAGCATTATTTGTTGTACTGCATTCTACTCAGTAGCACATTAAAAACTAGTTTAGTCAAAATGTATAAGTCAACTGAGACTACATACTGAATGAGCCTAGGTAATTGTCCAAATGTAGCCTCATAAGCATTTAGATAGCTGAACTTCTGTTCTGTTAGAGGAAAGAGTGAGATGCTAGTTTCTAGTGTTACACTCTAGAAAGCCATTTAGTATATTTGGTGTTAAACTTTACCATTTATTTGGTTACTTTGAGGCTTCCCAAATAGAAAGATATAATACACACACACACACACACACACACACACACACACACACACACACACA
>CABHPR010133261.1:0-13923 GCA_902168415.1 Peromyscus melanophrys | reverse complement strand
CACACACACACACACACACACACACACACACACACACACACACACACTATTTAGTAGAGGAGAGAGGGAGGGAGAACCTTGATCTTTCTAGTTGATTACTAGTTCATGCTCTCAAAGCTAATTTAAAGTTAGTTTTGAAAGGTAATACATTTTCTCCTAATAAAAATAAATATTCCAACTGCGAGCTTATTGTAATCATTTTTTAAAGGAAAGTAATAAGCCAGGTGGTGGTGGTGGCACATGTCTTTAATCTCAGCACTCAGGAGGTAGAGGCAGGTGGATCTCTGTGAGTTCAAGGCCAGCCTGGTCTACAGAGCGAGTTCCAGGACAGCCAAGGCTACAACACAGAGAAACCCTGTCTTAGGGGAAGAAAAAAATAATAAAAAACCACCACCACCAACAACAAAAGGAAACTAATAAAGGCATTTATTTGTTTGTTTCTTAATAGTTATGATCAGTAAAGGACTTTCCCTAAATTCAAGAAATCCCAGTTGATGATTAGATACAAAGACAGTATTAATGTTGATTTTCAAGTCTTTGTTAAGCCAAAACGTTTTTAAAAACAGAGGATCCATGCCCAAGGATGCCATTACTAATTTGCCTGCCTTTTGTCTAAATGTGGAAAGAGAAGCTTTGAAGATAAACTGTGCATAGAATGGGGTTAAGGATGGAAGTGGCGTGGTGGTCACCTACAATAGGACTGTTTATCGCCTTGTGTTTCAGTACACCAAGAAACATGGCATAGTAATGCACTGTTCTAAATGGAAGGTGAACTGAATACCCTAAGCATGCTTTTCTGAAAGAGTTCCTAGGATGTACCAGCAGGGGAGGAGAACTGAAGAGGAACAATGTCACTCAGGGAAGAAGAGTTTCCTTGCCCTCATCCAGTTTGGAATCACTTAACCTGAAGAGAAAAAATGTATACAGTTTAGGGGATGGAAAGGTCTATTTTCCAACTACCATTAAATCTCAGATAATTACCTTGTTATTATTCATATCAGTGTTATTATGTCTGACTTAAGTTACAAACCCATAAAAGGCAAACTTAATAATTTAATTTTCAAGAGGGTTTGGGGACTTTATATTTGACAGACCTATTTCTTTACCTGCTTATAATGTAAGACATTGTAGCAATCAAAGAGAGAAGCTAAAGAAGTATAACAATGTCTCATTGGACTGCTTCCTCTTCCTGGTGCTTAGCTTGGTCAGCAGGCAGGAGCAGTTAGATTGCACAGTTCTTATGGCATAGAAAATAATACATCTTTCCTTCATAGGCTCACTGGGAGTAATGTGGAGCCTTGAAGGGTATTGGTAGAAATGACAACAACAAGAGAAGGGACATTATATTCCGGATTTTAGGGCTTGTTAAACTTTGTGTGAGTAACATTGGGTGCGCATGGCCCGTAACTGTGGCTTGCTGTGTGCAGCTTGCCTGTCCACCATGGACACTCTCCTGCAGCTGTGATAACCACATGTCCCCAAACACTGTTGTCTCTCTCCTTATGTATTTACAGCACACCCTCAGTGGTTCCTACTACTCAGGAATATTATTTTAACAGGACCAACTAAGTGGATTACTGATTAATCTATTAGCTGTGGCTAAGTCTGTAGTTTTTTGATGGACAGAAATTAAAATCCTCAGGTCCCTTAAGAATGAAGGGCACACTCCACAAAAAACAGGTTCGGAAATTTCTGCCTGCTACTTCTCTAAGAGAAGCTGATTGCTGCTGTCTTTTTCCTTGTTGACCCATGAGTCTTAGTCAATATTCAGAAAAGCTGCAGACCCCTGAGAGGAGTTCCCAGGTGACCATGGCTCACACAGGTTTAATTAATCATTTCTCACCCACTGAGTTGAAGAATCATTAATTAACAAATACATAACTTGTATCTATTTTGGTTTTCATTTTAACAGAGACTAGGGAATGAATAGTTGTTCAAAGAAATGTTGTACTAAGCTAAGCCTCTTTTAAAATGTTCTGTTATTATAGTTATTATAGGCCTTTCCCAAAACAAGGGTTTTATAAAAGACACAATTTCTCCAGTGCAACAGTGTTATGTGTTAGTGTTTTCCTGAGACATATGGATTATGACATTTGACCTGCTGAATAAATGTTTCACTCAGCTGAGGAGTACCTCATGAATTCCTTGTTCTTCGGGTCTTTAGGTTTCAAAAATCAGTCTTGATATGCTCTTAATGGCCAATCCTTGGGAGTATTACACTCTTTGATAAATTGCAGATGGCGTCCAGATGCTATTGGGGATAGTTCTTGTTTTTGCATCACTCAAGTAGCAAGAGTATTCCAGTGAATAGATTGTGTCTTAAGGTAGACTAAGAAAATTGGGGCAGGGGTGATAGAAAAAAAATAAGACTGATATTGCTTATTTGATGGTTAGATTGCATATTTAATGGCGTCTGTATGGTTATAAACGACTTTTGTTTTAATAACAAAGTTGTTGATTTTCTACTAAGGGTTCTTTTAGGTTGTCATCAGGGGCTGATGGGAGTAACAGTTCACCCAACTCTCCAGCTAGCTTCAGTGGACATACCACACCTTCTCAGCAGCCTGAACCTGTGGTACATTCTCTTAAGGTAACCAATTGTGTGCAACCATTTCTCCAGATCCTCAGTTGTGTTGTGGCTTGTTTGCTGTAGTCTGGCAGTCCTCAGTCTTACTGTAACCATAGACACTTTATTTTTAACCCTTTTGTTGGTGTAACTTTTTAGTCTCTGTGATTTTAATTTGTGAACTGACAGTGGGCTTGAGTTTTTAAGGTTAAATATCTACTTTTATTATTCTGCCTGAGTAATATGATTCATTCCTATCTGCATTGAAGTTGAAGTCTGTTGTGCATGCATATCCATGTGAAAAATATTATTACAGGTTGTATATATTCAATGCTTATTGCACCACATGTATAGCATTAGAAAGATTGTCAAAGTGTGGAAGGCAATTGACAATATTATATAGTTATTATTCAGTGACTATTGAAATAAACTTCAACCTACTTTTTCTTCTATTAAGTCAAAATTAAGTCTTCAAATTCCAGTTACTATTTCTTTATAGGCACATCAGGAAAAAATAGATGGTCTCCAGTTTTGGCTATTACTTCAGATTCGATGGTGACTTAATGAAAATTTGAGCAAAATTAATCATTTATTTCATTAACTAGTGATGTGTTCCAGTAAATAAAGTTAATAAGTATTATAATTAAAATAAGTATTAAATAATTCAAATGTTTACCTAAGATTATAAACTGATTATTTATGTAGGCAACAAAAATAATATTAAGAACTAAGATAATTTCTAAGTATGAAATGCTGTCCTTTAGACAGGTTTATGATTTTGAACAGATTTTACCAACCCTATGTGATCCATAATGCAGGTAGATGGCTTAAGGTCAAGTTTTGGCATATAAGTTTTCTAACTTTTCTTAAAATTATTTCACTTTCTGACTTACCATCAGATAGAAGTTGCCCTTTTTTAGAGTGTGCCATATCTTCTGTAGTAAGCCCGGTATGCAAATAAGTTGATGATGAACAGGAGATTTTGCTTTGGCTAACAGAAAATGAGTTCACGTTCCTCAAACATGTACTGATTGCAGATGAGAGCAAGTAAGAGAGCCATGCTAGTGGCCACTGGCAATGCACTGGACTCTTTCTGTCTCAGGAGAATACTCACCCGGCAATTGAGTAGAATAGGTGTAAAGTTACAGCAGCATGTAGGGTCCTGCCCTGCCTCTGGCAGGTGCTGGCTTATTGACTGATGGCACTTTTCTCCCCAGCTGAGCTTTAGTGTGAATCAGGCACTAACTGAAAGCATTTTAGAACTGGAAAACACCAACAGATCAACTTCAGTTTTGCAGCAGTTTAGTTTTTGATCAAAATCCAAAAGCAACACCTTGCCCTGATACTCAAACTGTTTGAAAGTCATTTCAGCCTGCTGCAAATGTGACATTTGAATCCAATGCACCTAATGGGCCACACTGAAATCTTCTAATTTCTCAGTGCAACTCTGAGTGTGGCTCAAAGGACTGAAGGGCAAGGGAAAGACCCTCAATTTCCTATGGGATGATTCTCTAATTTCCATGTAAAATGTTGTCTCAAAAGAGGGAAGGGTTATCAGGAGACACATTGTTTCCTTGGTGGGTGGGTAGTGAGACTAAGTAGGCAGAGATCTTTAGAAAATATGAAATATCCAACGTGCTCACTACTGGGACTTCCCATGTCAGGAGAAGTGCATGCAGACATATACCTTGGAAAATGCCTCATAAGATCAGTATGCAAAAATAATGCAGCCATAGAATAATGGTTCCGATTTTCCCTGTTGATACATTTGAAAGAAAATACCAGGTTTTAATGAACACTGGGCTATGGAGGGTTCTACTTAGCCTACTTCTTTCCTAGCCCATCCTGACCAGTTTTGCTTTGTTGGGAAAAACGTAAATCAGTGAGAGAAGCTGGTCTATTCTGGCCTCCAAAGTATATGATGTTATTAATTGGAGCTTAATTTAATAGAAATTAACTTATTTGAAGTACATACTATTTTGAGGTGTATTACAAATCAAATTTGTAGGCTGATGTTCAAGGGGATCTTCACATTTTCTATTACTGAAGAGTCAGTGATTTCATCTCAGTATGTAAAGAATGATTATGAGGCTAGTATCAAGACTTTTAAAGAAAATATTGGTATCTGGATGGTGATGAGGAGTTTTTGAATAAGACTATTATAAAATTAAACTTAGTCTGTGTTTATGAACTTGACATGGAGACCCTAATTATTCCTTGTTGTTAATTATTGGTACACACCCTTAGGTGTGGCCTTCCTGACCATGACAATAGGAACAAGCTACTGGATGGTGATAATGAGTTTTTGAATAAGACTATTACAAAATTAAGCTTAGTCTCAGTGTTTATGAACTTGACATGGAGACCCTAATTATTCCTTGTTGTTAATTATTGAGACAGACCCTTAGATGTAACCTTCCTGACCATGATGACAATAGGAACAAGCTATTTAGTCAGTCACAGTTCAGTGTGGATGCTCTAGGATAAGGGTTAGTTTTTATTCTATATCAATGCTTTGGCTTGCAAACCACTACAATAGTGACAAACAGCACCCTCTGTACCACAGACTGTTATTCCCTGAGAGTATTGACATTTTAAAAGTAGTATTTTAGAGTTTTAGGCAGTTTAGAGAAGTAGAAACATAGGC
The DNA here is from genome assembly GCA_902168415.1 of Peromyscus melanophrys. NCBI lineage: Eukaryota > Metazoa > Chordata > Mammalia > Rodentia > Cricetidae > Peromyscus > Peromyscus melanophrys. The sequence continues at coordinate 8,710 of CABHPR010133261.1, read as the reverse complement.
CAATAAACTTGTTTAAAAGACAGTTAAAGCACAATTTGCTCAAATGAAAAAATATTTAAAGTGTTGCTTGAATATTTTCACTGTAAGGAGCCATGAGATATTTCTCAAGATCCATCCCCACGTTCCTTTCTTAACCACTCGTCCAGGCAAGAACTCTAAACTCATAGAGTCCTCATCTGCATACCTCGTATGCATATTCTTTGGTAGCCGTCTTTTCCATAGGCCTTGTCTACATATCACTCGGACAATTTGGTATATAATTAATTGTTTTCAATGCTGAATTGGACTAAGTTATTGACTATCCCCCAAATGATTCACACTATTAGATATCTTAATGACTAAATTAACTGCACCTAATTATTTTAAACATTAATGAATTCAGTTGACTATTAGTGACATAATAGATTGCTTTTAACAGGCACTTGAAAAAAATAATGAAATTCATTCCAGGTTTCAGAACAACTAACTATTTAAAAAAGATTTTGCCATATATGAACCCATTCTGATATGCAGACATGGAAAAAAACTTAAGATTTGACAAAGTGGAGGTCCTTGATGGTGTTATCATAAACTAACAGATTTTTCCCATGTGAAATTTGCTTTTCTTTTTCAACAAATCCAGGTCTTGGATGTTCAGGAAGCTATAGATCGTCAACAGGGTAAAGAGTATGACCATGACCTTAGTGAGACAGAAAAAGCTATAGTCAGAGAAATGTGCAATGTAAGTCTGATATGCTTGATTGTGTATTCTGTGTTGACAGCCTCATCACAGCTTAGTTATTCCTTTAAAATATCTACTTTGAAAATTGCTGACCAAATGTCTTTACATTTTTACATGAAAATAAAACAATTGCCCTTGTTTTTATTTTCAGCTTGTGTTACAAGGATATTCATATAGTCATGCTAAAAACCACCAAGATCAGTGGGTTTGGCAATATAGTGCTTGCCCACTACATGCAAAGCCCTGGGTATGATCAAAAGTGATCAGTCAGTTCTGTATTCCAGAATAACCTATGAACATTTTTAAGTATTGAATTTAAGACATTTTAAAAAGAATGAAGACTTACAATGAACAATCCCACAAAATCAATTACTTTGCTAGCTAATATTTACTTGGTTCACAGATGAGATATGGACCCTTCATATCAAACCTACATATTGTCTTCACCTTTTATAGCCAACTCAAGCTTAGACACTGATAAGGCAAGATAGGTGCACCAGTGGGACAGATGAGTAGAAATCTATCCACGAAGTCAGAGAACTCAGCTAAAACTTGACAATGTAATTGTTAATTGATATATTGTTTAATCATGAATACAGGCATGCAGCTTTGAAGAGCTAAACGGATTATTGTAGAACAACACATTTATTAAATTTAAGAAGTCATGGTTGAGCTCTAATTTTGTCTTTGTATTTTTGTATTGTGTTTTTATCCTCATATTTTATGCTTATATCGTAGAATAGCAAACTTCTTTAGAAATACCCTTTAGCTTTACATATATTCTCAGATCTGGTTCACCGCCTCAAGATATTTCTGGAATCCAGTAAATGATCTTTAAGTCCCATGGGCATTTTATATGTGCTGGGGTGAGAATTTCCAAACCTTGCTTGCCTGTGTTGTGGCTGCTTTTATTTTGCAATCCTTTCCAAGCACCTTTCTTTGCTATATATCTGTTGTTTGGTTTTAATGATCATGGTTCTACATATCATTTCCTGAATGTACTACTGTTTATCCCCTGTAGCTTTTCAACTTGTGCTTAAGGTCTTTGCATTTGAATATTTACCTTGTAAATTTATAGCTTTGATTCATAATTCTAGGGAATCTGTTGCTTCTCATTTATTGACTGTCAAAAGAGAAATAAAATTCAGTTGATGGGCTCTTTAGTACTGGGAGAGAAGCACAGAAAGCATCTTCTGGTGGCCTCGTAGGAGTGTGTGGAGCTCCCTAATTGGATTTCTCTATTTAACGTCAGTTACAGGTTATTTGGATGTGACACTTTGGCCAAGAGCCCCAACCCTCACATTGTATGTTTGAAGGGACTAAGACCCAGAAATGAAGTTACTTGCTCAAACTGACTGGTGAAGTCCACTTTTAGCCAGGTCTCCTTTGAGGGCCAACTATTTTTAACGCTCACCATAAAGAATGAAAACACTGTATTTTACAGATAATACCTTGTCCATCATGCTTAATACCAGACTGACTTTGACCCTCGGTCCCTTTCCTTCCCTTCCTCCTTTCCTTGTGAAAACTTCCTGAACACATCTTGGGATCATGATTAGTTTTTGTTGATCTTTTGTTTGCTTTAAAAGGACACTATATTCTCGTGATCTTTTAACTATACAAGTTTTTAGCCCCACCTCACCCTTCTATTTATTTATTTTTAAAAGTCCCTCTAGGGTATCTTTTTCTAACTGTCCATGTTTTTCTTTGATCCCAAACCAAAGGGAAAATGCAAACCACACCTTAGCTCTGATTCTTAAATTCTCACTTGGAAACAATTTAAAATAGTACCTGTGACACCATTATAAATTGCACAGCCATCAACAGAGAAACCCTGTCTCAAAACAACAACAGCAAAATTATATGTCCATCAAAAATACACAATAAATATTGGGGAATAAACACAAGAGGACAATCGAAAGGTGGGTAATAAAGAAAGAAGATTACAAGGCAGTTTCATAAATAATTCTCTTGGAAGGTAGGTAACAAAGATTGCAAAGCCTTCCTTTGAAGATCTATAAACTTTTATAATGTCACAGAATTATGTGTGACATAAATTTAGTAAGTCTCTGGAAGAACTCAGGGCAATGGGAAGCTTGTCAATTTCTGATATTCCTCCTAGATGGAAGTGGGTGACTTCCATCAAATTACCAAAAGACTATTATCCATAGATCATCACACTGTTTAATGAACAGTTAGTTGGTTCTCTTCTAAGGATAAACATACTGCTCCCTGAGAACCATAAACATCATCTTTAGTAACCTTGTCATTTTAGGTTTGTCTGCAATCTCCCAGTGACAATTGAGATACTTGGCCATCTCAATCATACTTGTGTGTACAGCCCTGCTCTGCTTTTCATCCATACAGTACCCCCTTAGTGTCATTGCTTTATTCCAGAGTTCTGCCTTATGTAGCAATTTCCTTTCACCTCATTGTAATACCTGGGTGTGGCTCATTGTGTTCTACAATTTAGTAACTAAAGAAGAGATGCACTTTTTAGTTGCAACAGCCAGTGTTTTTACATCTGTAGTTATTCTGTGGTCTGCAAATATATCCCTTGATTCCAAACCGGACCTTCAAAACATTCTTGGTAGAACTGATTATATCTGTGGGCTAGAAAGGGGGAAGCCATGGTATCTTTTGAGATATTCTTGACTTCCTGTGTATAGCTGAAGCTGTCCATTGCTATAAAATTCTATTCCTGGTATTTAAAGGCCATAACTAAAATTCCCCTTGAGTGCAATAGGCTGTTTCTCCATGCAGTGGTGACTGTCATAGTTCTGCTATCTTGGAAATGAAGAAAAGCAGAACTCTCTGGGTATCACTGTAAATGGCAGTGGATGACCCCGATGAATCTACTTCTAATTAAAAGCAAAATAAAAAGAAATAGTCTCTCAATTACTAATAAATAAACTGGTTTTGTGTTCATGAGAGCACTATAAATTTGTGTGAGATTTATCGGTCTAACAGCCCTCATAGTGAACACTCTAAGGGGCGTTGTGGTTGTTTTGCTGCGTGTGGACATGCATGGGCTTGTTCCAGTTAATGCTTGTATATTGGAATTTCTGGTGACCTCAATAATTTTATACTCATATTATTCTTAATTTTACCTGTTGTCTAATATCGATCCAAAATGGCCCACTATTTATTAGGGTGAATTGTATTTCTTCAATAATTCCTGAATTCCCTTAACCCTATGTTTGGTTGTTTTCTGTTCAGGAAATATGAGAGAATTCTCCAGTAGCACATTAGCTGAGATTCATGACAAGTGCATATCCTACTTTGCAAAGATCAGGAAACTAAAAACAGAAGATAAGGACTTGTGGCTCAAAAATGCAAATTCACTTTTCTAGATGAATTAGACATTTTGTATATTTTGTTGTAGATGTATGTTATAGGAGCCAGTATAACCAAGGACTCTATTCTAGATGTATGTTAAAATCACTTTGAGAGCTTCAAATAAAAATACAGATACCAGTGCTCCTCTCTGCTAGCATCCTGAAAATTTCTGCAAATGGGAATTTTTAAGTCAGAGTTGAGTTCCACTCAGATAGCTAGGGGGAGATGTCAAGTCCTTCTATAAGATCAACTCTGGTTGCTGGAGTGTGAGGTGTAGCAAGGATCCTAGCTCCAAAGAAGTTCTTGTGTTTAGAAACTGTCATTATCATGCTTTACTTTATGTTTGAACCCATCTGTGTGGAGTTTGTCTTGTCTTTGCACCTATCTTTGGCCCTCTTATAATTCCCCTAAAACTCACACATCTGTTTCTGCAAGACAGCACATAAGATGCTTACTTCTTCTTTTTCTTTTAAGGTTGTGTGGAGGAAACTTGGAGATGCTGCAGGCTCGTGTCCTGGAATTAGGCAACATTTGTCAGGAAACCAGTACAAAGGGCCCATGTGAGAAGAACTCCCTTCAAACATGAAATCACCACTACAGAAAATAAAGAAAAGAAGAAAAAGAAAAAAGTTGATTCCTACAAAATGGGACTCATGGCATCACACAGAGTGATTGTACATTGCACATATCTCCCCTCTAAGCCCTTCAGTACAACTTCCCCATAAAGCTAAGATGCGCTATACTTCTCACTTTAGTGTTCACAGCAATCTCAAGGTAGCTTTGGAAAATCATCATTTCATTAGTATTTTCATGACAGCTGAAATGTTTTCAACTCTCCACACCTATGATTGACACATTGAGTAATCTGCATGGTTGGATGAGTGCAGTAGAGCCTCCATGGCTTTGATAGAGGTGGTTCATTGTAACTAATGGTGGGGACTTTCTACTATGTGGAATATATGAAGAGGTATTTTCCAGCATACAAGACTGGGAAGCTCCCTCCTATATTTCAGTTGTGGAAAGGTTGCTTCCTAACACATAATTAGTTGGATGCAAGATAATATTTGATTTCTGTTTTGAACTCCGAGGTGCTAAAAAATATCACAAATTCTTTTACAAGGTAGAAAGATAGCAGGAATTTTTAAAGTGCTTATCAGAGAGTATCATTTATTTCAGTTGGTCAAACTAAATATTTTAATTTTGATGAGTTGTTTATAAAGGCATGTCTTTGGATCATACAACCCTTCACATATATTCAGCACACCAATGTCAACTAACAAGGAAACAAACATAATTTTTCTAAGTGTTTTGAGCTGTGAGATTGTCTATTTCTACAATTTAGTTTCTAGACATGCTGTATATTTAATAAACTTTATGTAAAATTTAAAATATTGCACTGCACTTATGAAACAAAAGCTTCCTTTGCCTATTTACTGCAGCTATCTAATGTTTTATGAAATTAACGCATGTCCATAATTGAAGCTAAAAGCTCCTGTTCAGATCGCTTGAGGTGTGCTAGCTTTGCTTAGTTTTCTTATTTTTGGTATAGATATATAATATTAGAATGTGTGTACTGGAAATGCTGTGATAGATATTTTGTGTTTATCTAAAGGCAGCGATAGTTTCTTGTATGAATGTGCAAGAGGCCTGTGATAGAATGCTGTTTTTACTGTAGTTTAAGATTATAAAAGTAGGGATGCAACAATTCCTGGGTATCTTCTAAACTTATGGTTTGATTTACAGTCAATATTCTTTGTTGTTTTTAAATGGTCTTATTGTATAGCATATTAATGGTTATTGGCAGGGGGATGAGAAGGAATTTTGTTATAGTAAAACAGTGTAATTATGATTTTAAAAACTGCCCTCTGAAATTCTTTTCTAAGATATTTTTCTGAAAATACTTACAAATTCATTTAATATAGAAGGATATTTCCAATTACCATAACTGGGTTATAATTTAAGACTCTTCCTTTAAAATGTTGTATTTTAGTGTCCAAGAGAAAAGTGTGTTTGCTATATGTACACCTTTCCTCATAGAAGCGTCCCTCAATTGTTGTATTCCTACCATCTGGAGACATTTAAACACGTTTTGTGCTTGCAGCAGAGCCTGCAGTAGCAGATACAAAGGACATTGGTCTTTTGACAAGATACTTGTGTAAATTTTGATACAGTATTAAAACTATTTTTTTAAAGTTCCACATAAAATTGAGTAATAAGTAGATGTGTTCATCTTAGCAACAGTAATAAATTATTTAATCTCACAGTATTTTTGTCTGTTTTGAAATGTTTTTCTTTAATGGAATAGATTTCTAATAGTCACTGAATATCATTCTACTTTGTGTGATTATGATAATAATAGTAATGTAGAGAATTAAGTATAGAAAAAAGAATATTTTAAAATATGCCTACAAAGGACTTAATAGTCAGAGACATCTTATCTTAATTCACACCATTTTCTATTACAGTGTCTAAGAGGATTATTTAGTCACAGTAGAATTTTGTAGTAAAATTCTCACTCTTTAAATTTATACTTGAAGGGAAATACTAAAATAGTTTTTTAAATAATAAAAGTTATTTTACATGCTTGGGGGAAAATATACAATAGTATATAAGACTTATCAGAATTTATAAATAAGATGGCAAAATAAGGCTTCCTAAATTGAGCATTAGCCCAGTTTTAAAAGCAGAGTACATTGATCACATGAGTAACACTTACAGGATTGTTTTTATAAATTTGCTATCTAATCATTCCTGTAACAAAGGCAATTTCCATATCTTGACAGTACTTTTAGTTGCAGTGAGGCTGATAAACTGACAATCACAATCTAACTTTTAATGAATGCCTTTCACATTTTCAGCACATGCTTAAAGCTCTATAGAAAATCAGATCATCTCATGTGACAGTCCAAGAGTTTAATTGGTAAACTTTATTTACCCTTAGTTTTTATTGCCCCTTAGTTCAGTGAACACTTAGTGAATACCTTGGTGCATACAGTTTTGGTTCTCAGCTAATGGTTCTTAGGATTTTGCAAAACATACAGGGATGAATATATCTCAGGTGTCAGCAGAAGATCCCTTTATCCTGGATACCTAAAATAGGATTGTTTTAAACATCCATTTCACTTGATTTGAAGGACTAGCCCCTCGAGTGCCTTCCATTAATTCTCAGACTCTACATGCTGTAATGAACTTCTTGCAGCTGCATTCTCCCTCAACCTAATGAAGAAATTTTGGCATTTATTCCTATAAGCTATCCTATAATAGTAGATCACTAACAAGATTAAGACAACTGTGAGGAAATCACATATTGACTTCTAAAGAATAAAAACTTCTCCACCATTTTTAAGACAGCACATTTGGCTGAACAACATGAGATTGCTACACATGATCTTTGTCTATAAAAACAGCAATTTCTTACGGTTCATCCTCAGGAGGGAGAAATAAAGATAATATCTGTTAGAGAGAATCACCACATTGGCCATCTGTGTTAAAATAAATATACTGATCTACTAAAGATTAGAATAAACAGTGTTTGACTTTAGATGGGCCGACCTTGAGCATGCACGTTCAGAATTTGACTATTATTAAGTCTATGAGTTTAAACAACTTCACTGAGCCTCAGTGCCCCCACATACTGAAGAGAAATGACTCCTATATTGCTGAGTCATTTTAAGGTTCTTACGGTGTCTGTTGAGTCTAAGATTCTATAGTATATGAAGTACATGAAGAATAATAGCAAGTCTGCTGTGACTCAGAAACCTAGACATATAGGCTGAGGTAGCAGCATTGGGCTGGGGAAGAAAAACATTAGTGCCGAAGGATTTGTCTACCTACTATCACATAATGACATTCTTAATGAGGACTTTCTAGCTGTACAATTATATACTATCACGTTCTATCTTTTATATATTACCCAACCTACAAACCTTATATTATATGGTAACTGTATTATAGTGACAAGTGACAAGAGGGCAAGAGATTCCTATTATTCCTGTTATTTTAAGATGTGATTCCCCACTACTATGTAACTCTATATTCATGTCCCTGGAAAGGAAAAAAAAACATTGGAATAAATATTTCTAATTCATGATGGCAGAACCTGCTATTGCTTTCTCTTTTGCTCACATCTTAAAATGATTTAAAAGCCATTATTAATAAATCCACGATCCCACTCCAGCAGATGAAACAATGTGCTCCATGGCCCAGAGACTAGTATTAAGTCTTACAAGAGAGACAACTAGATCTGAATGAGGAATGACTCTACAACCAGCACCCATGATGGAGGCATTGACAAAGAATGATGTTCTAAAGAAAGCAGAGTTTGGTGTGGGTTTTGTGGGTCCCTAGGGTAAGGGACAACAGCTAGCCACTTTAATTTCTGCATATAACCAACTGGGTCAGACAAAGAAAAACAGATGGTTTCTCCCAGTCCAGAGTAAAGAAAAAGAGGACACAGATCTCAGATTGTAATAACTAAGGTGGGAATGGACCTTTGAGACTCAGATCAGCAGCCCTGGTATAAGCTACCCAGAAGTTTGTTCCACTGTTTCCTTCATATTAAAGAGGCTTCTATGTCTCCTAAAGCCCAGTGAAGCCAACATGCAAGTTGTAGAATAAACATCACAGGCTAACACAGGGATTTCCTCCTAA
>CABHPR010133260.1:9827-35971 GCA_902168415.1 Peromyscus melanophrys | reverse complement strand
CTTCAGGCAGGATTATCAGCAGAGCCATGGACCCCTTAACAACATGGTTATCTTCAGAGGACTGTGTGATGAAATGGCTATGTCAGTGTGCAGACATCATAGAGTGACACAAAGCCTAGGTAGCATCATCTAATGCTCATAGGCTAGAGGCTTATGCAGCACGCTACCATGCTGACTACTGCATGCAATTTAATAACAACAGTAAGCACTTGTACACCCAAGTGGAGAAAAGGTACAAAATATGGCACGCACACACAAACACACAAGGCACACCTGAGAAGGCCCTTCTGCACAACGGAAGTGGCTCTGGGAACCAGCAAGTAATAAAGGATTCTGAAGGTCTAGGATATGACTGTGGAGTTTTGTAAACACTAGATTTAAGCTACATTCAGTTTCTAAAAATATTTTTACTATTTATTTTATTGGCTTCATGTAACTTTTTTCATTTTTAAACTTGAAAATTATTAAAACTTCTGATCTCTCCTGGTAACAGCTTAAACAAACACACTGTGCAGCTGTATACATATTTCCTGAGGGGTAAAGATGGTGAATTCAGGATTAGCCTAGGCTTTGCTGGCTGTCTCAAAACTATTTTCTTTCTTTGTATTTTTATTTTATAAGCATTTTTTAAGAAGTTTATTTTTTTCCTTTTTAAGCTTTTTCTTAAAAATGAGAACACTAATATTAGCACAGCTCTATAAAAGTTCAAGAAATAGAAGTACATCTAAAAATAATGATAGGAGAGATGGCTCAGCAGTTAAGAGTACTTGTTGCTCTTGCAGAGAACCCAGGTTCAATTCTCATCACCCACGTGACAGCTCACAACCGTGCACAGCTTCAGATCTGGGGTATCTGATACCTTCTTCTGACTTTCAAGGGCACTGCATGCATGTGGTGCACATACATACATGCATAAAAACACTCATGTACATAAAAACATATCTAGATAATCTTTTAAAAACAGTAATAAAATGTGTTAAACTGATAAACCGGTAACTGTTGCTTATTGTCATTATATAGTATCATCACTTTACCATTTACTGTATGTGCTACACTTTGGTATGACACAAAGTAGGTATGTTTATACCAGGATCACCACAAACACTATGTGATATGTGATGCTATGACATTCCCAAGTCACTAGGCTTTTTGGAATCTTTCAGCTCCCTTATAATTGATGGGCTGTGGGGCTACAGTCATATGTATGGTCTGCTGTGACTTTGACAGTGTGAGACTGTAACTGAGTCTCTGTCGAATCTAGTAGTAGAAACACACTTGGTTAAGTTTCATCTAAGATAAAAATTGAATGGAAGGTGTAAAGAGCAGGGAGAGGGGATCCAGAGAAGTTAAAATTTCCTTTCCTCATTCAACTGTTGTCTGTAACCAGGTGCTGATCAAATGTTTAATCACTTATTTGTTTTTAAAAAACACTGGAAATTAAAGGATAATTTTTTTCCTCATTTTATAAGGATCCATTTTATCTTCATTAAAATGCTGAAATTACGGCTTTAACAGCTTCTTGGAGTCATTATTTTCATATAAAGCATGAGGAGAAATTAAAAAATTCAATTTTCAAAAATATATTAAAAATATCCACACAACACTGCTATATCCTATGAATGTTGTAGTGAACAGCGACCCCTCCAACTCATGCTCCCTAGAAGCTTACAGTTTAGAGAGGATGGGTAGAACAATAAGTGAAATTGTTGTGAACTATACAAGTTAGAGCTGTGGAAAAAAGACAAACGGTAAGGAGAGTGAAGTGGTAGACGAGTGAACTAGCGTTCATATTCAAATATGGGAAGCATTATAACAAGACACGAGAGCTTTAGCATACCAGTGTGGGAAGTGAGGCAGCTGTGGTGGTTTTAATGAGATGACCCTACAGCCTCAGGCAATTGAATGTCTGGTGCTGTTTGGGAGGTTTAGGAGAAGTGTTTTTGTTGGAGGAGGTATGTCACTGGAGGTGGGCTTTGAGAGTGTAAAGACCTGTGTCATTTTGAGTTTGTTCTCTCTGCTTATGCTGTGGTTCAAGATGTGAGACCTCAGCTTCCTGCTATGGTTGCCATGTCTACTGCTTTCCACCATGCTTTCCCAAAACAACAGACTCCCAGTCCTCTGGAACTGTAAGCTCAGATACATGCCATATGTAAGATGATGTGGTCATGGCGTTTTATCACAGCAACACAGAGCTTAACTAGAGCAGTGGCTCTCCAGGTTGGAGGGTGGGATCTGGCTACTGAAGACCCAGGTGTTTTAATGTGAAATGCACCAAAGCTACCTGCTTATGGCTGTGTATTTTTCTGTGTATTTGTTATTTGCACTAAAGCACCTTACAAAAAAGAAACTGAGAGAAAAAGCAAATCAGAAAGGAAAACACTACTTTTGCAGGGTATTACTTTTTGCCATTAAGTGCTGCAGGATTTTTTTATCCATACAGAGAACTATTTGTCTAGTTAGTAAATATAATCTGTTAAGACAATCTTTACATCATACCATCTTGGTTTATATCCTTCCCACCCTGTGGTGGTATTGTGTTCCCCAAAATATTGTGCACCCTAATAAACTTATCTGGGGTCAGAGACAGAACAGCCACTAGATACAAAGGCTAGAAAATGGTGGCACTCACATCTTTAATCCTAGCACCCCAGAGGTAGAAATCCCTCTGGATCTCTGTGAGTTCAAGGCCACATTGGAAACAGCCAGGCATGGTAACTCACACCTTTAATCCCAGGGAGTGGTGGCAGATAACAGAAAGGTATACAAGGCGTGAAGACCAGGAACTAGAAGCATTTGGCTGGTTAAGTGTTCAGGTTTCTAGCAACACAGTTCAGCTGAGATTCATTCTGGATGAGGACTCAGAGGTATCCAGTTTGAGCAAACAGGATCAGCTGAGAAACTGGCAAGGCTTGGTCTGTCTCTCTGACCTTCCAGTGTTCACCCCAATAACTGGCCTTAGGTTTGATTTTATTAATAAGACCTGTTAAGATTCCTGTTACACCACCCCCATGCAGTATTTGCCTAGTAGGACAATATGTTTAAGAAGTAATAACAAAATGTTTAAGATTTTGTCTGTCATTGTCTGTTTATTTCAGTTTGTGTTTTCTATTGCCAAATGAGCACAAGAATGCTGATGGAGGGAGACAGGCTACTCCACAAGGGTGGTAGGACTGGCCTGAGGTTGGAGTGCTTGGGTTTCAACCTCAGCTGTTCATAATCAGCTCTTCTATCCAATGTCTGTGCTAGAAAGTTTGGGTTATGTCTAAAGAAAAGTGTAACGCCTGCCCTGGGCCTTATGAGGTAACCTCCGCTCCTGGAAGGTCCCTCCTGATAAGAATGCACCTGTTTCTCAGAGACTCTGAGGCACACTAGATAGTCTATGATGACAGCGTGGTTTATGGTGAGCATTTTGAGCCACAGTAATGAGCCCTAACTCTGGTGGAGGTAGAAATTTAGCTCAGGTAGGCAGGCAGGCAGCTGGGGCTACATAGCTGACCCTAATAAAAATGCTGGGTACCAAATCACAGGTGAACAGTCTTGAATGTGGTACTCTATTAAGAGTTCCACTGCTGTTTGGAGGAGCAAGTGTTGTCTAAGACAAGACAACTGGAAACTCCACATTTGTCTCCTTCTGCATCAAATCTTCTGCTCCTTGTCTTTTGCTGACTGAATTTGTATCTTTTTGTGGTAATAAGCTGTGAGCAAAATAGCTTTTATGAGTTGTGTAGTTTTGTCTATGACTAAACTTATGTAAAGGTGTGGTCTTTGGTATCTGTGGTTACAGGTGTGTCTTAGTTACTTTTTATTTGCAGCAATAGAATACCATATTGAGAGCCACTGGTAGTGAAAGTCCATGAGAGTATACAGCAGTGACAACTAGAGTTCAGAAGGCCAACCTATCAGAACTAAGGGTTCTGTTAGAGGAAACCATCACGTAAGGTGTTATGGAATTACTGCCTTTTGAATGAATTGGCTGTCTCTTGTTGTAAACTTCTTGTGCAATAACAGCTATGATTCTCCCCATTTACTGTGCATCTCCATATTATGTGTCCATGTAATCTCATGATTGCATCTCAATCTTGGGCACAACTTTCCCTATACATTTGGGGTAATTGGATAACTGTCCCCAGATGTGTTTGTTTGCATTAACATATATATGGCCAGGGCCATTCTCTGGACAAAAGTATTTCAGCAAAGATACCTTTTTCCAAAGACAAAACTGCACATAAGTAAACAGTAGTTCATCTCACTCACAGATAGAGAAAAGAACCACTAACAATTAAATCCTCAACTCCTTACCTTCACCCCGGGTTATTTACACAAGACCTTAACTTAAGAGATTTACTGCTCACACTCCTGGGATGATGTTTTAGGCATTTGCTAGTTACTGAGTTAAGGCAGTTACTTCCTACTGACCCAAGGAGACTGCCTAAAAGGCCAGGCAGGTGACAGATGCCAAGCTTCTTTCTTGTGCAAATTAAGTTTTAACTCCTCCTCAGCCAGGTGCTATTCCTAGATTTTCTCCTCAGCAATTACTCTGAGCGAAAGTGCTTTTACTAACCAACTACTATATGCTCTGACAGAGGTTGCTTAGCCACCTAACATCTGTCCCCCTCCCTATCAGAAGGCAGCTGCAGCCGGGATGAGTGGGGAAAGTGGCGCCAAAGACAGTTGACTTTCTAGTGACTTACTGACCCCTAACATTCTATCTAGCCATTTCTAGATTATAGTTTGAGCACATAAATTCCCTAATTGATCTTAGCCTTTAGTTGACCCTAACAGAGAACTCCCCTTTAGTCACTCCCCTTTTGGGTTGTAATTGGAAGCTGACAATTATTGCTTTATGTGTGGGTCCTTATCACCTCTCTCTCTGTGACCCTGAGAACTTCAAGCCTCGCATTACTTTACAAAAGAATTTCTGTGTGGGTATATATACTGGTTCTCTGAGAGCACTGGGAGGATGGATGGAGAAGAACAAAGATGAGGATGAAGATGGAAAGAACTAGGTAGAATGATGAGAGAACAGCAGGAGGGACTGAGAGCAGGAGGGACTGAGAGGAACTAAGTAAGAGAGCAGAAAAGAAACTGTGTAAATAGAATCGCCATAGAAGAATAAAGTAAATGGACTAAAGAACTCAGTGTGCTTAGATTCATTGAATATCTACCAGATTAGAATCCTCAGCTGGTTGTTAGACTCTTCCACAGACCCTGGGAGCAAACAATATAGGCTGGACCTATTATTGTTTAAGTTAATACCATCACCAAGGGGATCTGTTGAAAAAGTTGAATAGGGTTTGTGCTTTCAGAGGGTTAGAGCCCATGATGGCAGAAGGAAGGCACAGTAGCAGAAGCAGCTGAAAGATCACATCCAACCACAAACAGGAAGGAAAAAAGCACACTGGGGATGATGGGAGGCTGTTGACGCCTCAAAGCCTGGGCCTATGACACACCTCCTAATCCTTCCCAAACAGTTCCACCAACTGGGGACCAAGTATTCAAACACATAAGCCTATGGGGGCCATTCTCATTTGAACCACCACAAAGTGTAGGAGACCAGCCCCCACACTTATTTACCCCAGGAACTCTTGAGGACTGAGGGATAAGAGACTTAGTTAGAGAGTTAAGAAGTAGAGAGAAACAGAGAAAACACAGGATAGACTCAGGTGGGCCTGGATCCTTACCCACAGGCCCAGAGCTTCATTCCAAAAGGCAATTTATAAACAATGCCAAGGGGTAGAGCAAAAGACCTCCCCTTTGCTAATTACTGTCACTTGGTACCCAGGCCTGTGGTCCAATCAACCTCTTATGCAGTCCTGCTGGGTATAGCCACTAGGAAAACTAGTGGGCTCCAACAACAACGTATCTTTGTTTTCTTTCCAACGAGATTATGAAGAAGTACCAAATAATACTGGAAAGCAATGCCTGGAAATACTAAGGAACAAAAGCATCATTAGCCATTCTTTGTTTCTCTTTTTATTATTACTTTTGGTTTAGGAAAAGATGCCTCCACTGAGCTGCTGCGTAAGTGCTCTAAAGTCTGACTATTTTCCTACTGAGAATACAGAGAACCTGGATATACTGTGCAGCAGGAAGGCGAGGCAGAGCAATAGTAACTGATGCTGGTCACCATAAGCTGCTGAGGACAATTGTCCTGAGCCCCAAGTGTACAACCCCCCACAGCAATCAGCGCATCATGGAGACAGAACGAGCTCACTACTTCGAGTCTCTGTGGCAAAGTGTTCCCACAGAGAAAGGCACAGATTGAAAGGCAGTGTTCTTGCTTTCTGCTTCTGTGATCACCACAACCAGAGCACCTTGGAGAGGAAAGGGCTCATTTCATCTCACACGTCCCAGTCATTGTTCATCAGTAAGGGAAGCAGGGCACAAGTTCAGGACAGGAACCTGGAGGCAGGAACTTTGAACTTCTAAGGTCATTTCATATTTTCTTGATATTACTAAGGTTTCAATCTTTATGAATAATATGACAGAATCAAGTTCTCTTAATTGAAAAAATTTACATATTTTCATCAAATTTTAATTATAAAAAGCTATTAATCATTCTGGTTTTGAGTTTACTTAAGGGCTCACCCTCCTGGTAGTCTTTTCTTTAAATTCCTCTTTAAATAAAAATTACACAGAATTTTTAAAAACTAGCTAAGATTAGTGAATATAATTTTAAATTCAAAGTTGTAATTTGGGTAAATATACATTTTAAAAGGCTGACTTTGAAAAAAGGAATGTTTTAAGAGCTTACAATGACAGCAAAGAATTTCGTATCAAACTTTAACCACACTGTAAAATAGCAATATGCTTACTTTAAATGTTGGTGAGAGGTAATTCTTCAGAAACCAGAACTTCACTGGTGTTTTGGTGTTCCGAAGAACAGAAAGCATCATAATCCTATGTAAAAGAACAGGAAACCAAGTACAAGATGACATCTTACGTTGTCAAAGGCTTTTAAATATCAAAAAGTATGAATTAAGTTTTCCATTATAAATTTATGTAGAATCAAACTGAAATATTTTCAAACATTAAGGCTGTTAAAATATGAAATGTGTAAGGATGTAAAAATGGTATCAAGTAGCTAGTGTTAAGTGTTCCTGTTACTGAACTAGTGTGTAGATGTAACCAACCGTCTTATAAATAAGAAACACAGAACCAATGCAAAGAAGAAAGCCAAGAGGTCAGAGCTAAGAGCTAAAACCTTACCCTTCCTCCTGCAGTGATCCTACCTCTCCGAAGGAGCCACTACTTCCTGTGTTAAAGTCTTTATATACTCTCTGTTCTGCCTTCTCATTGGTTGTAAACCCAACCACAGGACTGCCTCATCACGGCCTGTTTGTATAGACCTCCAGGTGTTCTATGGTTGGTATTGAGATTAAAGGCATGTGTATCCAATGCTGGCTGTATCCCTGAACACACAGAGACTTACCTAGCTCTGTCTACCAAGTGCTGTGATCACAAGCGTACACCACCACTGCTCTGCTTTCCTATGGCTTGCTAATAGCTCTGACCCCCAGGCAACTTTATTTATTAACATACAATTAACATTTTGGTACGAAAGAAAAATATCACCATACTAGTGTCTAATTCTGGCTCTGTTACTGTGTGATAAATATAAGGCCTTCAGAACCCACAAAGATGAATGACCTGTGTACCCCCAAAAATCCACCATAGGATTGCTTTAGTCTAGGCCTCTCAGTAAAGGAGATGCAAGTACCCTGAAAGTATGCTTTAAAAGCACCAGTACCCCCTTGCTCATATAATCAATCCCTCCTCCCTCTCTTCAACTGGACTACCGGAGCTCGGCCTGGTGCTTGGTTGTGGATCTCTGCATCTGCTTCCATTAGTTACTGGATGAAGGCTCTATGATGACAGGGTATTTGCGGAGTGTTTACCCACCAACCCCACAGCTTCCCAGAGTTTTCTTGAGTGCGAGCAGAGGAAATATTAGATAAAAGGATTTAGATTGTGGAGATAAACAGAAAATAAAGGATAGCTTCTAGAGGGCCTAGAACCTATTCCAAGGAGCCCTGACTGTCTCTGCCCAAGGGTATTTATAGAGACACCAAGGGGTGGAGAAAAGACCTCCTCCCCCAGCACAGCGAAGTGCAGACCATTTCAGACACCTGCACTCAGGCCCATGGCCCTAATCATCCTCTATGAGGACCTGCTGGGTAAAGCCATGAGGAACCTGAAAACGGGCTCCCACAGGTATTCAGCAATCTGATTACCAGGTAGGCCAGTTCAAGCACTCTTTCCACTATTGCTAGTAGTCTAATCTAGAGTCATCCTTGTGGCTTCCTGGGAATTTCCCTAGCACCAGGTTTCTCCATAACCCCATAACGGCTCCCTCTATCATGGTATCTCTTTCCTTGTTCTCCCACTCTGTCCCTGTTCCAGCTCGACCATCCTGTTCCCTCATGTTCTCATCCCCCATCCCCTCCCCTCTACCACCCTTCACCACCCCAATTTACCCCAGGAGATCTCATCTATTTCCCCTTCCCAGGGTGATCCATGCATCCCTCTTAGGGTCCTTCTTGTTACGTAGCTTCTCTGGAGCTGTAGGTTGTAGTCTGGTTATCCTTTCCTTTACATTTAGTATCCACTTATGGGTTAGTACATACCGTGTTTGTCTTTCTGAACCTGGGTTACCTCACTCAGGATGATAGGGAAATCTACAGAGACAACTGAAAGAAGCTTGTGGGAACTCATGAACTCTAGACTGACAGCTGTGGAGCCTACATGGGACTGGACTAAGCCCTCTGCATGTGGGAGACAGTTGTGTGGCTTGGTCTGTTTGAGGGGCCCCTGGCAGTAGGATCAGGATCCATCCCTGGTGCATAAGCTGGCTTTCTGGAGCCCATTACCTACGGTGGGACACCTTGCTCAGCCTTGATGCTGGGGGGAGGGGCTTGCTCCTGCCTCAATTGAACTACCTGGAGGCCTTACCAACTTTTGGAGGAGTGGAAAAGGGGTGGGGTGGTGGTGGAAGCAGAGGGATTGGGAGAGGGATGGGAGGGAGAACTGTGGTTGGTATGTAAAATGAAAAAAATAAATAAAAAAAAAAGCACCAGTACCATCACTGAAATAGTTCTGAGGCATTCTTTGTGATCCTTCTACTTAAACTCTTAAAAATATCTCTTGAATTCTGAATACTATCTCCTTCCCTACTGATTTCCTTCTCTTTGAGTATTGATATTCCTTCATGGGGAAAGGAACATTTACTAAACACATTTTCCACCTTATTTATTATCTTGTTACAGTGTATTTTCTAACCTTAAAGAAAACCATTCTAAATCAAACCAAATTAATGAAATTTAAATGTAGTTTTAAAAAATTACACATAAAAGAGCAAGATGCACAGCTGTGTATGCCTTGTTAATATTTAGGTGAAAAGAACTTACAATATATTTGTCCCTTACAGGTTTTTGGCAGGACATACAAATAATACTATTGGTGAAAGGAAGCTAAGTGTCAAGGGAGTAATAGACAAAAGTTCATTTCCTTTTTGTAGTTCACGCTTTCATTTTGTTGAATTCTGAACTGTGTAAATGTGTAACTTTCTGAAAATATTAGAAAACAGTCACTTACCGCAGAAAACGTTCATATAAATGGCCAGAAGCAACTGAAAAAATGTTTAGGATGTCATTTTCCTTCTTGTCATCTTTATGTAGACTTTGTGTGAAGCTTGTAATAAAAACACAGGACAGCAGATTCTTAGTCTAAATGTATAACTGTATACTTCTAAATAATATGCACAAATAGCAACTATTAAACTTTTATCATGACAATTATGAGCTATTTAATATTAAATGTGATGTATTGTTTGAGGTTAATAAGCTTTTCTCTGGACATGGAATGTGATTAAACTTCCTCCACATTAATGTGTCTTAGTTAGCAACAAAATACCATGACTGAAAAGCAAGTTGGGAGGAAATGGTTTATTTGGCTTATATGTCCACAACACTGTTCATTACTGAACAAAGTCAGGACAGGAACTCAATCAGGGCAGGATTCTGGAGGCAGGAGCTGATGCAGAAGCTGTGGAGGGAAGCTGCTTACTGGCTTGCTCCTCATGGCTTGCTCAGCCTGCTTTTTTTTTTTTTAAATTTATTTATTAATTATGTATGCCTGCAGGCCAGAAGAGGGCACCAGATCTCATTACAGATGGTTGTGAGCCACCATGTGGTTGCTGGGAATTGAACTCAAGACCTCTGGAAGAGCAGTCAGTGCTCTTAACCCCTGAGCCATCTCTCCAGCCCCATAGAACCCAGGACCACCAGCCCAGGAATGGCACCACCGGCCATGGGCTGAGCACTCCCCTACTGAACACTAACTGAGAAAATGCCTTACAGCTGGGAGGCTCCTTCCTCTCTGAGGACACACAAAATCAGCCAGTATACTATGTGCTAGTTTTTGTTTTACCTTATTTTATTTTGTTAATATCCCTGAGAAGCCTGTTTGTTTTCTAATGAGAGACAGAAAGGGAGTGGATCCAGATTGGAGAGGAGGTGTGGAGAAACTGGAGAGAGTACAGGGAAGGGAAATTGTAATGAGAATGTGAGAAAAAAAAAAAAAAACTATTTCAATAAAAGGAAAAAAAAACAAACAAAAAAGAAAACAATTAAAAAAACCCAGATAAACAAAAAATATTGCAAAAAATTCACAAGGACCAAATTAATTTGGGATATTCTTTTTTTTTTTTTTTTTTTTGTTTGGTTTTTTGAGACAGGGTTTCTCTGTGTAGCTTTGCGCCTTTCCTGGAGCTCACTTGGTAGCCCAGGCTGGCCTCGAACTCACAGAGATCCGCCTGCCTCTGCCTCCCGAGTGCTGGGATTAAAGGCGTGCGCCACCACCGCCCGGCTAATTTGGGATATTCTTAATGTACATAACTGGTGCTGATTAAATTTTTATTTATTTAAAAACCTAAATTATATATAAGCATATTACTTAAAGTGACTAAGATTTGAAAACTACTTATAAATTTTATGAAAACATTTTGTGAGGCTAGAAAGATGTCTCAGCAGTTAAGAGCACTGCCTGCTCTAACAGCAGATCCAGTTCCAAGCATCCTTACGGCCAATCACAGCTGCTTGTAACTCCATTTCTGGGGCATCCAATACTCTCTTCTGGCCTCTGCAGGCACATACAGTGTACAGGTATATACCAAGGCAAAACACCCATACACATAAATAATAAATTTAAATTTAAAAGTATTTTGGCAAGTACAAATTATTATGATGCCAGTAGTTTTCATTTTTTTTTTTTTTTTGGTTTTTTTTGTTTTTGTTTTTGTTTTTTTGGTTTTTCAAGACAGGGTTTTTCTGTGTAGTTTTGGTGCCTGTCCTGGATCTCGCTCTGTAGACCAGGCTGGCCTCGAACTCACAGAGATCCACCTGGCTCTGCCTCCTGAGTGCTGGGATTAAAGGCGTGCACCACCACTGCCCGGCTCAATTTTTTTTTTTTTTCTAATTCTCTGAGAAGAAAAGAGTTGCTACATGGGATAGTACTTCAGTTTCCATTAACAAAGAGTCGGCTCTAGGAAAAGAGGCATAAACTGGGCCAAGTCCAAAAGGATGGCAGTGCTTTTGAGTGTAAAACAACAAAATCTATTTAGGCTGTTGAATCTATTTGGCTTAAAGTTTCTTTTCTTATCTCTGATCAAGACGACCACTTGTTTACTCTCACAAACTCAAATAAAGTTCTCTTCTAGTTAGCGTTAAGTGTTAACTTGTCAGAGACTCCAGTCATCTGAGAACAGTCTCAATCAGAATTCCCCACATCAGGCCTTTGGGCATGACGACAGGGGCACTCTTGATTGTGGTTGATGTAAAGGCCCAGCCCACTGTGGGCAGTGTTATTCCCTGCACAGGTGGTCCTGAAAGCTAGCTAAGCACGAACCTGGGCAAACCAGCAAGCTGCATTCCTCCATGGTTTCAGTGTCACATTCCTGCCTGAGTTCCTGCCCTGACTTCCTTCACAGAGGTACTATGACCTGGCAGTGCTAGCCGAATTAACCCTTTCCTCCCTCAAGTCTGCTGGTGATGACTGAACAAAACTAGAATACATCCACACTTCTAAAATAGACTTTCAAAGTTCTCTACAAAATGGATCAATAGCAAACAACTTTATTTGCTATTCTGCCTTTCTTTCCTCTTCTGGGTATAAGTTGGTTACTTAGGGGAACCAGTCTTCCTCCATTTCCATTCTGAGGTCCATGTGGAACAGGCCTTCCCTAGGCATCACAGGAGAAGGCATATTACCCAATTGTGGGCAGTTACAGTGCTCAGTTCAGTTTGGGAAACCTGTGATGGTATGACCTGGATCAGCTGTGGAACTTTTGTTGGCATTAAATGGAAAGAGGTCATTTTATAAGCTGGAGAGTAAACCTTTATTTTAAAATCTCTCTGGAAACATAGGAGGCAAAGAAAGAGAAGAATTAGGAGACGGAGACAGTTTGCGGACCGTGCCACTCAAATGCCCACAGTTATGTCTAGTCGTGTGTTATTGGATTATGCATATACAAACCAAACCTTCTCTTCCCTTTCATCCTCTTCCCCCTTTTTGTGTGCTGGAGATGGAAGCTTGGGCTTCACACATGCTAGGAAAACACTCTACTACTGAACTACACCCCAATACTTTTTAAAATTAACAATATGACTCACAAACACCCTATGATGTGCAGTGTGACAACCATGCTGGACTGGCTTCCACTCTGAGGAACACACCTTGTGTGTCTTCATTTAACCAGGCATCTTCACTCTATTACAACCTTGAACACCATCTTTCCTTACAAAGAATCTTGGTCACGCTCTAAGTCTTTCCCAAGGTCTCGAGGTCCCCCAGCTGGATATCTACCCCTACTCTTTGGTTTGAGCAGCATTTGATTTTTAGCAGTTTGTAACTCCAGGTTTTTAGAATTCTATCAATTCTTTGGTGACTCCACGTATGTAACGCTGGTTCTGACTGTTTTGCCCACCTCTCTTCTCTTCCTCTCACCCCACCAGCCTCTTGAATGCCAGCTCCGGGTTTTTATGTTAACTTTTGTTTCTCTCTATGGCTCTTGGGAGAGAGGGTCTGTGCCTTATTTACTCAGATCTTTGTCACCTGCATGGATTCCTCATTGATCAATACAGTTACGTCATTAAAATATTTTGTCATTAAAATAATTATTGATAATTACCTTTTAAATGAATCCCACATGCCTCTGTTTTCATGTTTATCAGCAAGGATATCTTCCTTAATTTTACCTAATTTTTTCTTTACCTGGATAATGTGGCAAAGAGAAAATTTAGAATTTAACCGATTAGTAATAAAGTATGCCATGTAAAACAAGAAATCTTTAGAAATGTAAGACAGTAGTTATGGTCAACAAATTCATGTTATATATTAGCATAAATGTTATAAAAAAATCTTTTACTACCTTGTACTATCAGTTCTGCAGAAACAAAACTTCAGAAAATATTTTGGTAGTTCCCATGCTGACAAATAATGTGCTTC
Source organism: Peromyscus melanophrys (assembly GCA_902168415.1). NCBI lineage: Eukaryota > Metazoa > Chordata > Mammalia > Rodentia > Cricetidae > Peromyscus > Peromyscus melanophrys. The sequence goes on along the minus strand of CABHPR010133260.1, from coordinate 22,468 downwards.
CACTGGGGTTTGAGACTTTACCAACTTAAGGCATTACTTTAGCATTATTTCTCATTCACATAATTTAGACCCTTTTCATTCTTTCTAAGGACAGCCCCCTTCCTCTTCCTGTGGAGGTTCTGGTGGTAATATTTGGTCTTTAGTTCTTCTGTTGAGTCCATTTAAACTCTCTGCTCCACCGACTGCCTCAGTCTCCCCCACAGTTGATGAGAGAACTAATATAACATCTTTTCCTCCCTCTTTGCTCCAACTCACATTCTGGTATTTGCAGATACAAGTAATATTTCCCTAGTTAGGTAAAACACAGTTATCTGACTTGAATTTTGCTAATTCTTTCCACAAGCATATAAAAGCTAGCTACTAAATTATTTTGTTGTTGTTTTTTAAATGTTACTTATTTGTGTGTGTGTTTGCATGTATGCCACACGCTGGGAGGTGCCCAAAAGGCCAGTTCCAGGTGGTTATAAGACCAACTAATGTGGTGCTGGAAACAGATCTAGCTTTTCCCCAGGAGCAGCCAGTGCTCTTCACTGCTGAGCATCTCTCTCTCTAGCCTCAGCCACTCAGTTTTATTGCTCACTTCCAAAGGCTCTTCTTAAACAATACAAACCTAGTGCCTGGTGCCACATACATACCCAAATTTGCTATGGATTTTTTTTTTCAAGACAGCATTTCTCTGTGTAGCCCTGGCTGTCCTGTGGCCTCAAACTCAGAGATCCACTTGCCTCTGTCTCCTGAAGATTAAAGGCATGTGCATCATCACCATCCAGCTACTAAGTACTTTTTTAAAAAAACAGGATTCCATTCTCAAGAGTGATTATTTATTTAAACACATTTATTTTAGACTCTTTATCAAGAATTCTCACATCTAGAATCTGATCTGAATGTGCCTGTTTTTTTTGTTTCTTTGTTTCCGTTGGTTTTGTGTATTTATCTTCTATTATGTTCTGGCTTCTCCACTTGAAAAATGTGATCTGCAGTTTATTGTAATCTTATTCCAGAGATGCATGGAGATTTCTGCCAGATATCTGTTTATCATATCCATCAGGAACTAGGTTAGTATCAATTCAAAGAATCCCCTGGAATACTTGATGACACAAACGTGGGCTGATGAGAGATAATTTATTGTTTCATCCTCATGCTGTGATGAAATTGTCTCCTAAGGAATTATTATTTTATGTCGGTTTTGCACTTTAATTTGTATTCAATTACATGCAAATTAAATCAAAATGAGAGTCCAAGTGTTCCAGGACGTGTGGTGTTTATGGAGATTCCTCGTCACTCTCAATCTCCTCTGCGCTTGCTCTCCGTTCTGTTACTGTCAGCTCTCCAGTTCTTTTAGCAGTTTCACTAGTTTTAAGCAGGAGTTCCTCAAACTACGCCTGCCATTGTTTAAAAATTATTTTTCTTCTTTCCTTCCTTCCTTCCTCCCTCCACTCCTTTCCCCTCTATCGAGGCACACGGATAATGTCATGAGAGTTTAAAATAAAGCCTCAGGGCAGCTTCTCAGAAGAGGAGAATGGACAAGAGGAGAAGGTTCAGCTCTATTACCCCAGGGGTGTGTGCCTCAGGCCTCTGCACTCACAAGCACATGCCCCATCACAAAACAGACATACACAATTAAAAATAATAATCTTCAAGAAATGTGTTAAAATCGCTTTCTAATAAAAAACAAGACATAAAAATGCTGTGCGGTGGTGAGGGAGGCAGAGGAAGGGAAAAGAGACGGAGAAAGGACTCAGGAGACAGAGACAGGAAAATCTCTTGAGTTTGAGGGCAACTTAGTCTACACAGCAAGTTCTGGAGCAGCCAGGGCTACATAGTGAGACCCTGTCTCAAAACAACCAGCAAGAATAACAAACACTTATCCAGAGGGCCTGATCCAGTTGGGGGCCCCTCAGCCATTGGTTCATAGTTCATGTGTTTCCATTCGTTTGGCTATTTGTCCCTGTGCTTTTTCCAACCTTGGTTTCAACAATTCTCGCTCCTACAGTCCCTCCTCTTTCTCGCCGATTGGACTCCCAGAGCTCCACCTGGGGCCTGGCCGTGGATCTCTGCATCCAGTTCCCTCAGTCATTGGATGGGGTTTCTAGCACGACAATTGGGGTGTTTGGCCATCCTATCACCAGAGTAGGTCAGTTCGGGCTGTCTCTCAACCATTGCCAGCAGTCTATTGTGGAGGTATCTTTGTGGATTTCTGTGGGCCTCTCTAGCACTTTGCTTCTTCCTGTTCTCATGTGGTCTTCATTTATCATGGTCTCCTATTCCTTGTTCTCCCTCTCTGTTCTTGATCCAGCTGGGATCTCCCGCTCCCCTAAGCTCTCTTTCTCTCGACCCATGCCCTTCATTACCCCAACTGGATCAGGCCCTCTAGATAAATGAGACAGTTGATTAGCTTGATCTATTTGGGAGGCATCCAGGCAGCAGGACCGGGTCCTGTACTCAGTGCATGAGTTGGCTGTTTGAAACCTGGGGCATATACAGGGACACTTGGCTCAGCCTGGGAGGAGGGGACTGGCCCTGCCTGGACTGAGTCCACCAGGTTGAACTCAATCCTCAGGGGAGTCTTTGCCCTGGAGGAGATGGGAATGGTGGGTGGGCTGGGGGGAAGGTGGGAGGGGAGGATGTGGGAGGGGGGAGAACAAGGGAATCCGTGGCTGATATGTAAAATTAAATTAAATTATAAAAAAAAAGAATAACAAACAGCTACTCTCCGACTCTCTCTTTCCAGGACTATTCAGCCTGTGTCCTGACTCATCTCCAGAGCCTGGTGTGTCGGAGGCTAGCCCCGACCTGTTGAAGGGTTTTTGAGGGGAGAAGTGAGGAATGAGGAAGTATTAGATAGAAATACAGATGGAGCTGAGAAAGACAGAAGCACAGGATAGCTTCAGGAGGGCCCTGGGTCAATACCCAGTCGCCCCAACTTTATTCATGATGGGCTTTTTACATCAGGAAGGGGAAGGGCAAAAGGCCTCCCCTTTCAAGGTCGAGGTATAAAGTACCAAGTGTAGACCCTTCAAAACACCTGGTAACCATGCCCTTGGCCAAATCATTCTATTACTTACCTTGAGTAAGGCCTTACTAGGGAGCCTCTGTGAGCCCCCACATTGGTGTACAGCATTATCTGGTTATAGATATAGTAAGTATTCTAATATAACAAAATCTAAACAAAAATACCATTCCTTTTGTCTTCAAGCTCCATTTTCATAACCTTAAATTTTCCTTCTTTTCACTGAGTTACAAAGCAAAATTTTAAAGAACAAATTTTTAGTTGCTATTAAACAAAATGAAGAGGAAAATGTACTTATTAAGGCCTATGAAAACCTGCAGCCTCGCATACCTCCACTTTTAGTATCTTGCTCTTGAAAGTGTTTAACACAACAATGACATCTCCAGCATCCGTCTCGGAGTCTGTTCCTTCATGCCTAAAAGAGAACACAAATGCCCAGAATTTACTCAACAACAGACTATAATTTTGATGATATAAATAATTCCTTTATAATAAAACTATTTGTATTATATGGTCAATTTATATATACCAAAATATTATAATTAAACATTTAATTAAGCTTATTTTTATAAATTAAAATGATCTAGAGGCACTTATTAAATTTAATATTCTAATTACTCATAAAGTTTACATTCTTGCTTATGTTTGCTGTAGTATGACAAGGCTTTCACAACGCTCAGATCTTTTAGCTGACATGCTGTACTGATAATTAAAATGAGAGATGATTTCTAAACTTGAAAGCTTTCAATTCCAGAGGAATTCTACTGTCAAAACTCTCCAATCTCCACCAGGGTATCTTCAAATACCCGACACTGAAAGGCTGTATGTATGTATGTATGTATGTATGTATGTATGTATGTATTTATTTATTTAAGTTTTTTGAGACAGGGTTTCTCCGTGTAGTTTTGGTTCCTGTCCTGGATCTCACTCTGTAGACTAGGCTGGCCTTGAATTCACAGAGAAGCTCTGCCTCCTGAGTGCTGGGATTAAAGGTGTGTGCCACCACTGCCCGGTGTCTGAAAGGCATTATTAACTCAGTAACTCCAAGTTATGTCTATTTGTATCACTTTGATTCTATTTTACACCACACATAATGTAGTTCACTCATTAAATTTCAAAACTGTTAAACAATCACGGCAATTGAACGTATATATGATGACTATGTATAATAACATTAAAGTCTGTCAAAGAGGAGGAAATTAGAGGTTACATTTTATATTTTGGTATGTATCTTAATGTTTTCTAACATGACCACATGGAGATCCTGGCACTAGGATAACTAACACATGCCTTTGATTCCCTCTGACTTCAAGTTTCCCACTGGAGCACACTGAACCAAAGTAGAAAGCAGGATCCTGCCCAACAGCTGTTCACTAGGGAATTGAAAGGGGTCCAATGCATACAACACAAATGTCACATGTTAAAGTAACCTTTAAACCCTTCTAGTCAAACCCTGCTCAAAGGCACTGGCAACTTTACTCTCTTAACACCCAGTTCACGGACACCAACCTGGGGTACTGGGCCCAACTCTACAGCAGCTAGGTTCCAGAGGAAACTGCTGCCCCAGGCCGCAGAGATGAGGAACTCTCCTGTTCTGGGAACTACTTGAAGGACTTTCTAGGTGCCAGAAAACCAGTATCTATGGATGGTACAATTATCCTAGATGCAAACTGAGCCTTGCTGGTTTGGGCCTGCACCATGGTGGCTCCAGCAGACCTTATCAACAATGCTAAGTGGTTAATACCCACCAGACAGAGGTAGAGTCAGTAACTCAAGGGAAGAGATAAGCTAAGTAGAGAAAACAAACTTCACTGACAAGGAATTAAGGCAGGAGGAAAATAAATCATTCAATTAGTTTATATTCTCAGTAAGGTTTGAGAAACTATTGTATGTCAGTTAAGTCTTTCACTACAAAATGAAAGAAATCACCATGTATCAGAAAAGAACTATTTTGTGTTTTTTCTAGAATTCTAAATACAAAATTTTAAATTTTTAGAGAGAGAGAGAAAAAAAAAACAATCTGGCTTCTCATTTCTCATTGAAAACACTGACTAAAAGCAGAAAATGAAGAAGCCTTGCATCAACTATTTTTTAATGTCCTAAATGGTTTATTTTTTAATGAATTTTATGAACATTATGTGTACTAACGGTAACAGCGGAGCTGAAGAATAATTTGCCTTCTGCAGGTTGCATAGTGAGAGCCACCAACAGTGTGGTGGAACTTGTGGCCCTCTCCAAGACCACGGCTCTTGTGGTCAGCAGATGTCAGCCAATGAATCTCTGTGCTTGTGGACTGGTGTGGTGATCCTCTGGCTGTCAGGATTCCTTCTGATGACTTTAAGGAATGGATCAATGAGGATAATCTCTAAGGATCTGTATGTGGAGTCTTCACCAACCCAGTAAGAATTCAGGACTCTCAAAGCCCTAAAGTGGTGTCCAGCTTTCTCCTCAGGAACAGACTGAAGGTTTCGGACAAACCTGAGCTGGTTGACACCATGATGGGAAGGCTTGCTGTAAGTTGCACCCTTAGGAACTGGGTGTTAGCGGCCACCATGGCAGACACAAATCTTGCATATGACATAACCTTGGTTGGCCTTGTATCCCAGCCTTCATGGTTTATCAGGCCTTGTGGGGCAGGGAGCCTGTGCAGGGCAGAGAGCCAGAGGTTCTGCCAGCAGAGGACCAACTGCTGTATCCTCCATAGCTCCTGATGTATTTGTATGCATCTATCTTGGCTCACCTGATAGCTGTTGTCAGAGGAAAAGAAGAAGCCTTTCTCTCAGGTGTTAACTATTCTTAAGAAAACTAACATTGCAACATTAAATTCAACTCCTGGCTATAATTTATATAACAAGATACTAGAAACTTTCAGGCAATGGAGAAAGGGTAGCACACTACTGGTGTTTATGAAAACGTGTGGAAATGTATATATCATGAGAATCTAGCAGATACTGTAAGAATCAGAAAGCTAAAACTATCTTTTCCAAAGAATCAAGTCATTTCTTTGACAGTTTCATATATGTGTACAATATATTCTGTTTACAGCCCCTATCTTCCTCCCATGTCTAACAATATCTCCTCTCCTGCATCTGTCCCTTTCCCAGATTCATGAAGTTTGGTTTTATTGCATGAGCCATTTAATTTAACCAGGGCCATCTGTAGACTCCTGGACTAAGACTATCCACTGGCACCTAGTGGTGTCATCTGTGAGTAAACATGAAGGCAGTAACTCCCCACTTCCTTAAAATCAGTAGAAAATAATTCAGCACTGTGAGGGTAAGGTTCCACCCATGTCTAACTGTGATAGACTCATTCTTTAGTAGCTCCACAATTGTTGAGAGTTCATGATTGCAATAGCTATATGTGGTGGTTTGAATGTTGAGTGTCCCCACAGGCTTGTGTATTTGACTACTTGGTCCTCAGCTGGTGGTGCTGTTTGGGAGTGGGAGGTGTTAAGAGAAAGTATGCCACTGGGATCAGTCTTTGAGAGTTTGAAGCCTTATGCCACTTCCAGTTGGCTCTTTCTGCCTTATGTTTGAGGATGAGGAGATGAGCTCTCAGCTTTCTGCTCCAGCAGCTAAGCCTACCACTGGCATCTTCCATGTCTTCCCACCATGACGGACATCTACCCCTCTGGAACTATAAGCCAAAATAAACTCCTTCCATGAGTTGCTTTTGGTTGTGGTGTTTTATCACAGCAACAGAGAACAACTAAAACTCTATATTGCTAATAAGATGACATCTCATAGACCTCCTCCCTATCTTTTGGCTCTAATATTCTTTCTGCCTCCTCTTCTGCTATGTTACCTGAGCCTTGGAGGAGATGGCATAAATGTCTCACTAAACATTTTTTTTGGGGGGGTGGTGGTGGCTGTTCCCTAGACTCTCTTGCAGCTACAGTTCTGGCTGATAACTAGATTCTGCTGAACAGACAAATACATTTTCATGGAGTAAAACTTGAAGGGGCAATGTACTAATGTTTTGCTAGTTCTGTTGACAAGCACAACCACTGAGACATAAGTTTTTACAGAAAATCTAACGGTTCACTTGCTTAGCATTCTGGGCTCAGAAAGCCAGCTGGTGTGTAATACAGTGGTAGCAGCTTCTTGGTTTCTTACTTTCGAATCATGGAAAGTATCAGCTCTTTTCCTGTTAGGTTCTCAGGTTTGTTCCATATGCCATTCCTGGGAGCCAGCTCTTCAACACCTTCTAAGTGTAGTCTGAATTTGGAAGGACTGGTCCACTGCTAGTTGTCACTTGAGTAGGCCTCACAGTGGGCAGATATAAATACTGAGTATACCAGATAGATATAGATGTTGGGGTTGTGATACCCCACCTGAAAATAAGGCCTAGAGGCTTAGTTTTGGGGTACAGCCTAAAGTCTAGTGCTATGAGGGCCTTTCAGGTGCTAGGTTTGCTGTGGTGGGCTTGATTTTGGGGTTCAAGGCAAAGTTGTGCTTACACCAAGTAGAGGATTTCTCAAGGCCATGCTGCTAGTAGTTATAGGAAATTGTCCTTCCTATCCTCTTCAATGGATTTGTTTTTATTTATTTCCTGATACAGTCATGTGTTAGAATATCATTGTTGTGCATGAATAGTCATTAAAATCCTATGGGGTGGCTAAGTCCTGAAAAGTCATTTCCTGTCATCTTGCACACAACTAGATCTAATCTAATATTTTTTTTTTTTTTTAAGGATTTTATTTCTCTCTTTTTTTTTTTTTTGGTTTTTCGAGACAGGGTTTCTCTGTGTAGCTTTGCACCTTTCCTGGAACTCACTTGGTAGCGCAGGCTGGCCTCGAACTCACAAAGATCCGCCTGGCTCTGCCTCCCGAGTGCTGGGGATTAAAGGCGTGCGCCACCACCGCCCGGCATTTAGGATTTTAATTACCATTTTGATAATCTGATGTAACACTAAACAATTATTCACATATAAAGCTCTAAAAGTGGTTTGGAAAAGTCAATGAAATGACTCCTAATGGTATTTTGCTATACTCATATCATAAATCATCACCTAGCCTAACAACTGATGGAAACATATGCAGAGACCCACAGCCAAATATTAGGTGGACCTCAGGGAATCCTGTGGAAGAGGGGGAGAATTGTGGGAGCCAAAGGGGCCAAGGATACCATGGAAAAACACAGAGTCAACTAACTTGGGCTCATAGGGTCTCACAGCGACTGAACCACCAACCAGAGAGCTTGCATAGGACTAACCTAGGCCCTCTGCACATGTTACAGTTGTGTAGCTTGGTCTTTCTGTGGGACTCCTAACAGTGGGAGCAGGGGCTGTCTCTGACTCTGTTACCTGCTTTTGGGACCCTTCCCTCCTACTGGGTTGCCTCCTCCAGTCTTAATAGGAAAGGAAATGGCTAGTCTTACTGCAGCTTGATATGCCATGGCTGGCTGATACACATGGGAGGCCTGCCATTTTCTGAAGAGAAAAGAGGAGGAGTGGATGGGAGGGTGAGGTTACAGGGAAGGACTGGGAGGAGAGAAGGGAGGGAGGGGAAAATGTGATCAGGCTGGAATTAATTAATTAATTAATTTTAAAAAGTGGGCCAGGCGGTGGTGGCGCACGCCTTTAATCCCCAGCACTCGGGAGGCAGAGCCAGGCGGATCTCTGTGAGTTCGAGGCCAGCCTGGGCAACCAAGTGAGTTCCAGGAAAGGTGCAAAGCTACACAGAGAAACCCTGTCTCGGAAAAAAAAAAAGAAAAAAAAAAAAAAAAAAAAGTGGTTTGGATAACTCACCCAACTATTTCATAAATATCTTCAGATTTTCCTTCACGTAATTTCAGTATCCATGCACCTGGGTTTGCTTTTAATTGAAAATATCCCTTTGAAGATGAAAGGGGGAAACTATTTAATTATGTGAATAAGAATATCCAATTATTCATTAAAGATTATATATAAACAAGCCAAGAAAGCATTTAGTGTGAATGAGTGAGAAAATTCTACAAATGGACTCCAAGGAAGGAGATTTTACAATAAGCCATAAATGCATATTCTAAAAGTATGATTTTTCCTTGTTTTGAGACAGGTTTTCACCATGCCTGACTCAATTCTTTCTATTTTTAAACGTAATTAATTCAACTTTAGGGTACTGGAGAGATGGCTCAGTAGTAAAGGACACTTGCTGAAGATTGGAGTTGATTCCTAGCACACACTGAGCAGCTCACAACCTCCTAGAACTCCAGCTCCAGAAGGATGTGACACCATCTTCTGCTCTCTGTGCACCTCCATGTACATGGCAGACACTCATATAGACACATACACATCAACAAAAATGAAATAAATCTTAAGATTAAATTCTGTTTCCCATTACTTGTTCAACAATTTAAGACTAGTGATTATTGTATCTTCACTATCAGGAAAACTTCAGAGGTTTCACCAAAATGTTAAATAGCATTAATTAAATATTTAGACTACTTACAAGATTGGCCATCACTATTGTGTCAACTAAAGCAGAACTGTTTTTTGTGCCCAGCGTAAACTGCAGACCCTGAGGGGGCTGTTCTGTTGTCATGTCAAAGCAATGTCCTTCAAGGAGCAGATACTCTAGCTCATACTCTGCTGTAACCATTCTTTCAGTCTGCAGAGGAACACATTATTGGTTGGGTATTAAGGCTCATAAGAATAAAAATTTTGTAATGAATAAAAGTGATGATCCTAAAATAAAACAGTACTCTTTGGTTTACACTTCAAGTCTTTCTTTAACACATGAGCAAACTGATAATTAACCAACTTCTTCAAGACAAAAGATTGTGATTAATGTTTTCTTTCCCATACAAGTTCTTTCCCTAATTCCATGATTTATGCACCAACACCACCAGGTGGGAAGGAAGTGCATCTGGACAGGCGGTCCATAACTAGCAATATTCAAACGTCTCTTCCACACTTAGATTGGCTAGTTATAAAAAAAACAAAAATACCCAAAACAGTTTCTTCTATAGCATTCATTTCAAACTGGGCAAAAAAGTCACATTACCACATACTGGCTTTCTTGAAATTTAAAAAATTAATGTTCATTATTTAATTACACGTAAATGCCATTTATTTTAAAAATTAAAATTCACCTTCCCATAGCAGAACAAAGCAGAAAGAAGAGAAAGCACATACAGATGAAACATTCTTATAAACATGAACACATCTGAATTTGTTATGGGTTTAGTCAAGAAAATATGTATAGCTCATATTCTTTATCAGACACCGTATTCTCAGAATCAGTCTCTAGGAAGTTTTTGAGGCAGACTCTGACTGAATAGTCTGTGTCACTCTACGGCTCTAACTCATTATCTTCTGTTCTGACTCCCAGGTAGCTGGACAATTAGGTACATCCCAGATGTCTGCCATTCATAAATGGATTTTTAAAAGGCTTTGGTATTTCAACTATTTATAAATTTCTTTCTATTGTAAATATTATATTTTAGGGATAGACCCTTTTTTCTCCCTCACATGCACAGCATGATCAAAATATGAATGCAAATCAAATGGTATGTGATTTTTTTACAGTTTAGAATTTTTGCTAAGCAAAATATAGTAGCTGATGTTCATCTTTGAAATATTTCACATAGGAGAGTTTCAAGCTATTATAATATGCTTAGAAATATTTTCAGTAATATTGGAAACATTTCACATTTTATAGTTATTTTTCTTCGGTGTAACTATCTCAGAAGTGACTTCTTTAGGTCCTGAGATATAACTGCAGTGCTTGTTTGAAGGTGAACTCTTTGTGGATAGTATTTGCTCAATCCACTTTAAGATTCTGAATTATCTGTGAATTGTTGCTATTCTAGTGATGAGCTTCATATTCTAGTGTATACAAAACCCTTACAGCAACTTGTTTAAATGGAAGAGTTTCAGAAGGAGGGACTCAGTTGAAAGAATGTTGTTTTTGTTCTTATAAGCACTACAATTATATGGTAACAGTTCTCAAGAAATAAATGTGTATACACAAGTACTCTAGTCACTTCTGAATGTCCTGCTATGTAGCCCAGGTTGGCTGGGAGCTTAAATCAGTCCTCCTTCCACAGTCTTCGAAATGCTGAGATTACAAGCGTGCACCCATGTTCAGCTCATTTTTGTATTTCTGCTCTTTACCTAAATCTTCTTTCTACTCCAGTAAATGGCTCTACGTATTACTTGAAAAATACTGGGATAGTTACAGATACTTAAAACACTACTGTACACAATGGGAAACAGTCAGGAAGGCTGCCAACTGCTATAGATGCTGAGTTTCTAAAGAGCCATCTTATTCACCGAGTCTAGGAAGACACAAGGACCTTGTTTTCTAACTGTAGAGTTACAGCTGCTGCTCCTCTCCACAGTTTCGAAAGTTCATGAGAACTGCTGCTCACTGTCGAAGTGTTTAGTCGACTGCACTTGGGGTCTAAGACCGACAACTGTCACCAGCAGGCAGGACTTTGATTTCTTAGCTATTAATTGTCCCACTGCAAATTTTTTGCATTTTTGGTTGGAATCTTTAAAGTTATCTTAATAATACACATTATTTATTCTGTTTATGTGACTCCAATAGATCCTGGTAAGTGATCTTACCAATCATGAAGACAACAGGGATTTTACTTTTCCAAATTTCTTTTCTAAACTTTTCTCTTCATACATTTTATTATTTTGTATTTTCTTATTCTTTACTTATACTTGAAGGTTGATTTCAGATGATGAAAAAAAGCACAGTTTTAGGTTTCTTCCTTTTGGTGAGAGGTATAGGCTGAGGGCACCAGGGAGTCAGTTAGAAGGAAACCCCAAAAATCTACACGACTGGATCAACAGAAATTTCAGTAGAAGGGACAGTCTTTAGGCAAAAGGCACACATGAGGACAACACGAACCAAACGCCCATAGGCCAACATGTGTGCCTTCTCAGTGGAGGTGCAAGGTCACACACCTTCTGTGACGAAGATGACAAATGCAGAAGCAGCTAGGGAACGCTGTGAAGGAAGGCAACAAGGACTATTTGCTCTGCAATTTCTGAGAATCAATTTTAGGCAATCTCTTTTAAAGTGCTGTGAATTTGTTAGCTTCTTCCTGAAAACTCTTTCTCATTTCAAGATTTTGAAAAATTCAATGTATTTTTACACATTATCCTATCATTTGGAATCACAGCTTAATCCAAAGATAGTCTCAGAAAGTTTGTACCATATTTAAATGTCAGATAACTTAAAGAGCAATAAGAGATGGGGAAATAAAAGGTGTGAGGGAGGGAGGGAGGGAAGGAAGGAAGGAAGGAAGGAAGGAAGGAAGGAAGGAAGGAAGGAAGGAAGGAAGGAAGGAAGGAAAGGGTTCGAGAGACAAAAGCTGCATAGCAGCTCTATCAGAAGAGGGAAGGGCAGAGACCAAAGTGGGAAGACGACTCAAACACAATGTCAGCACTGTAGTCTTCACTGAGCACAGCTGCAGTTCCACCAGCAGGACTCTTGGGGTCTGCAGACCACAGGTCTGTGAAACTCTTTCCTTGGCACTCAATCAGAATAGTGTTAAGAGGCCACTGAACAAAAGGTCCCTTCACCAACCAACAATTTGTTTCTTGCAATGAATGTACCTTTACTGCTAACGATAAACACACCTTTACAGTGAAAGGATGGAAAAGACGTAAGTAAACAGAATGTTCAGAA
>CABHPR010133259.1:0-22908 GCA_902168415.1 Peromyscus melanophrys | reverse complement strand
CACACATATATACAGCCCTTTTTATTTCCTATGAGAAACTGTGAAAGAACAAAGAATTGCTTTTTCAGAGCATGCAATGATATGTTTAAAAGTTCGTCAACGTCCCCCTTAACCAAAAACAACCAACCAAACAAAAACCTGGCAATGAATCTAAACAATTGAAGAAAATTTAGAGAAAAATACTCTTAGGACTTCTTCCTTTGTAACATGATGTAAATCAAAAATACACAAATGGTCTGGAAGTGATTACAGGCTATGGGACAAAATATTCCTAAGCAGACTTTGCCAACAGGGGCCTCACTGCTCCCCTCCGTGCAGGGGATTTGGGAAGGTGAGGGTCCACTGCTGCTAGAGAGGTTAGTGCATCTGCAGTTTGCATGGGAAATGCCCCCTGGAATCAATTCTGAGCCCAGGACCCTCTTTACAGAAGCTGGTCTTGTAACTCAAGGTGCCTGGCGGTGTCCCTGTGATTCTCATTGTACTTGTCCTTCCAAACAGGATCCCCGAAAGAGGAGGGAGCCCAAAGCGCACGCTTCTAGAAGTGTGAGTCATTTTTGAATTGTCCCCCACTGCTCAGATAAAGCCCAGAGCTACCCCAGCTTCTCAATGGCTGTCAGAAGTGTGTCTTTGTTTTGGCTGTCCTCAACCATTTCCTGGGGGTAAAGTTTTAACTTTTTCACTCTCAAAGTGATTCCACCCTTGAGTTGGAGATTTTCTTCAGTTCACAGAACATCAAAAATTATGCTTTACTTGATGGAGAGGCGTGAGGAGCCACAGCCAGCCGGCTCAAAGGGACACTGCAATGCCATCTTATAATTAAGCAGAGCACCCGCTGGACCGCATGTTACAACAGATGTTTCCTGGCCCCAGGTACTAAGCCAGCACACAGTAAAACTGCCCAGAGCCATCTGAGCCAAGATGGGTCAGTGTCTGCACCCTCTTGTCTAGTGTCTCTTACTGTAATTAGAGAATGAGGCTAGCTTTTGGTCATTAATTCCATTTGAAAAATAGCCATGGCTAAATTAAAAATGAAAAGAAGAAGAAGAAGAAGATCAGAACGTTCCTCAAAGTGAAAAGCCTAACAAGAAAACAGATTATTTATTGATGGTGTGTTATTTCTATTAGTGTATAAATTCTGTATGGTGCCTTTTCTTCAACATTATTTGAAGAATTTTTACTCTGTTTATAAAGTGGCTAAAATTAGTTAGCGCTTGATCTTTAGGCTGGAAAGGAGTTATAGATTGGTCAGTTCCAGGAAATCAGACTCAGAAATGCAGAGGCCAGTTGGTAAATGAACAAAGCGGCCGTGGCAAGAAGGATTACTTTGTCCTAGTTTTCCTTGATTTTATTACTTTCAAAAAGAGACCTGAAGATAAAGAGACTCTGGACTCTGAGGAGCCAGCAGCCCTGGCCAGGCTGGCTCTCAGATGGCGGGTGGTCCATATGCTGCTTGCATCATGGTGTACAGATGCCACTCTAAGCCTGCCCAGCGATGCCCACCCCCTGCTCTCCTCCAGCAGCTCCAGGGCCCCTCACAACCACCTGGGGCAGACCAGAGCACTTCCTGCGTACTCTCTTACAGAGGACACTGCCCATATTTTACTGGTTAAATATGTTTAATTTTTCCCAGCACAGGTTCCGTTGATAAATAGCCACTGATCTTTTTTGTCTGAACAAAGCAGACAAAAGGGCAATAGAAAGTTATAAGCCCACTGGATCCAGGAGCATCCAACCCTTGTTAGAGGAGACTGCTGCTTGAATGGAGGGTGGATGTGGGACCGACATGGCCAGATCTTCTGACTTCATACATAAAGTTTCCCAGTGTTGCCTCATTTAAATGCTGTTGGGAGGAACAAACATTCCCTAGGTATTCCAAGTCTATGGACATTTCCATTTCTGAGACAGAGAATAATAGTCAAGTAGCAGTCATTTGTCCAAAGGTCATTCAAATGATTGGTCTCAGAGCCAGAGTTAGAACCTAGAGCCCCATTCCCCACCCAGTGAAATATGACTTTTTTAAAACAGGTCCCACCATACCATGGAAAACCCCTGAAGAAGGATACGAAGGCATCACAGAAGCAGGGATAGGAATTGTTTTATATTATTGTTCTATAGGTATATTCATGTATACAAGTGTATGTGTAGGCCAAAGGCTGATATCCTGTTTTTTATGTTTATTTTATGTTATGTGGATGAGTGTTTTGCCTGTATGTACATATGTGCACCCTGTGTGTGTAGGTATCCACACAAGTCAGATGAAGGCATAGAATTCCCTGAATCTGGAGCTACGCATGGTTGTGAGTCACCATATGGATGTTGAGAACAGAACAGGTCCTCTGCAAGAGCAGCAAATTCTCTTAACTGCTGAGCCTTCTCTCCAGGCCCCTACCATATTTTCTGAGAGAGAGTCTCCCAGTGAATCTATACACGTGTGTGTGTGTGTGTGTGTGTGTGTGTGTGTGTAGGCCAGTTTTCCTCAATTGCTCTCATTGATCTGACATAGCTACTAGCCATTGAGTTGCAGAACTCTGCCTCTCTGTGCCCTTTCCCAAATCTCTGGGACTATAGACCCATGTGACCATGTCCAGCTTTTTATGTGGTTGCTGGGGATCTAGACTTGGGTCCTCATGCTTGTCAGCAGGCATTGCATGGGCTCAACCATCCCCCAGCAATAACAGTTACACTGTAATAATAGTTCTTTACAGTAATTTTTTTCTCCTACAACAGAAAAGTGAAACATTACATCCAAAGCTGACATTGAAGAAAAGATAGGGAAGTTCAAAAGATAATTAGGTCATTGTACAACTGTAGGAAAAGGGTGATCCTATGAGGGTTGGAAACTACTTCCTAAACAAAGAAAGGAATAGAATTCCCAGAGATGGAGGAGTTTAAAATGTCCTGCGGTGAAGGTGACTCACTGCATTACCAGATCCTCTCCAAGTCTAAAGAAAGAACACTGTTAGGAGTGATCTGGCTATTCCTGGATTCCTTGGTTTATTTGGTCCTAAGACTAATCTATCCTTGTCATAGTTATTCCTTACCTTTGTTGTTAAGCAGGGCTGTACCTAAAGCGAAGTATTTAACACACATTGTACTATGGATCAGCATCCCCAAACTTCTTACCTTTCCATATGACTTGACTTCTTACCACTGACATTGTTTATTTGATTTTTAAAAAATGAATGTGCTCTTTTTTCTTAAGTAGAGAAAGACTAACCATCTATGTGTGTTGGGATTGGAGTTCCATTAATGAGTAAAGTAGTCTTGGCCTAAACGCTCTATAGACCATTAATATACACAAGCAATTTCAATAAGAAGAGTTAGAAATACATGGCACACACACTCAATTGTCCTTGGGTCAGATGGAAGTAGGAAGGAAAGGGTTACATGAAGGGAGAAGGGTGTGAGAGCTGGTTTTGGTACAGATACTATGCAGGCCACAAAGGAGGTGAGGATCACGTATTCATCAGAAGCTGCTTAAGTAGAGACGCCATGCATGACTTGAGAGCATTGAGACATTGCTACAGCTTACTTGTGTAAGGCACTTTGTAATTTGGCTTCATTTAGTTCTCATCAGTTCGTTTTACTCTTATTCCTTCTTCATGCCAAACCTCTGAGATAGCTGTCAGTGCTGTTCCATTATATGGCTGAGGAAACAGTACAGGTGCCTTGCCGAAGTTCTTAGGGAGAAGCTTATGGTCATCTGAGGACGTACTTTAATTACTCTGCTTTGCCAAAATCAGATGAGTGATACAAACAAGGCCCCCTTTCTTTCACAGCCTCAAGGTAGGCTGAGTGGAAGAGAGGTCATCACCCAAACATGACTCCAATAAACAGAGCTCCAATGGCACCATAGCACGAGGATCATTAAAACTCGGGCTGGTCAGAGTAGTTCTGACACAAAGCTCTCTACGTGTGAGTGACCATGACTAGGCCAGGGAAGAAGAGCTGTTGCATATGTTGGCACAGTGGCAACCCTGCCATTCCCTCCCTGATGGGCAGCCAGAGCTGGTGGTCCAAGATTTAACCAAGAAATGTCTTCCCAATTCAAGTCAGTTTGGGAAGAAGATGGAGAAAAAAAATATATTGACTCATCATCTTAAACTTAAGAGGTTTAGGGAAGTAATTTCCACTCAAAATGTAATCCTTCAAGCCATTCTGGGGCAGGAAGATTTTACCACTCCACTGCTTGCCCATAACTGCCCCATGATCTTTTCTTAAAGTCTTTCTCTCCCCTCCTTCCTTGCTGGCTGAGCCTCAGACCTTCAGCACGTAGCTGCTAGCCCTCTCTCGACTTGATTATGATGCCCCAGTCACTCCAAAGCTAAATGCCATGGATAGTTCCCCATTGTCTAAAACAGTTCCCACCTTCGTGTGCGAACGCAGGTTGCTCACAGTCGTTTGGCATTCATTCCGTATTCACAGCTTCTGAGACCCCAAACTGTGCCAGGCGGTTTCATGGCCCTGGTCTTTTGCCAGCATGCATGGCCCCCTCCTCCTTTGTGCCCTCCCCAGTCCAGTCAGTGAATGCCTACTCATCTTTAAACACATATATCAGAACATCTGAGAAGCCTTTCATGACCTTTCCCGTCCGAGTCCGTGTCCCCAACTAGACTGTCTGTTATGGAGCCTGTCACCCCAAATGAATTTTACTCACTAGCATTTATGTCCCCTCCCTTGCCTCTCCATCTCGCATCCCTCCCTCTCAATGCAGTGACAAAAGAAATGGGCTCAGTAAAAACTGTTGCCCATAAGAGACTTGTAGGGGACTGTCACTGTCATGGCCACTGGCCCATGGCTAGTTCATTCTCACAGGAGGATACCTTATTGGTAGGTGCTGCTTTGGCTGTCTAACATGATAGAAGGGGACACAGCCAAGCTCCTTGCTGATTCCAGCACAAAGAGGTGTCCCTCTAAAGTGGGAGGTGCAGAAGAGAGGCCTAAGAGTCTTATAGTGTGTTTGCTGTATCATTCTTGGATGCAAAAGACTGGAAAGGTAGTACGGGCCGAGTCACTTATCTTTGAAAGTTCTGACAAGTTTTCTGGGGGAAAAATATAAAAGAAATGAATAAAATTAAAAAAAGAGAAAGGAAAGGCCCACATTTCCGCTAGGGAATAGGAAGTGGTCTTGTCTTCCGCAGCAGGGCTGTCTAATAAATCTGGAGAGTTTTATTGACTTCATAGGCGCAAAAATAACCACCCAGAGAAAACATCGGGTTTCACTTATGTTTTTGGAAAGTAATTTCTCACAGACGCGAGGTTAAAAGAAAGTGGTTGCACGGGCCTCAGCTGCGGTGGTGTGTCTTCTGGTATGCGTAATGCAACTGGATCTGAGTTCTGGGACGATGCCCAGACTCAGGGGCTAAAGCCTCTGTTGAAAGCACTGAGGACAGAGTGTTGCCAACATTTTATGTATGCAACTGTAGATCGATTGTCTTAGTGCAAGCACAGACTTTGATCAAGAGCGTCTGGAGGGCGGGGTCTCATTAAATGATGTTTTCATCCCTTAATTCTACAGTTTTTATGTCTACTTGTTCCTAAGTCGACCACAGACCCTGAGTGTCCCTGACGCAGAGAAGCCCCTCCCTAAACCCATGTCTGGCTCTCAGGCTGCAGCAGTGACTGGCACTGAAGGAGGTTCCTGGGTAGAAAGGATACAGTCTGGGAGGTTTTACTCCACTCTGTAGCTTTTGGTCTCATATTAGACCAGTCAGAAAGGAAAACGCTAGACGCTCTCTCCCTCCTGCCTTGTGTCTGTGATTCATTAGTAAGACTTGAAAACTTCCCCTGCACAAAGACAAGCTTTCCTGAGCAAAGGGCTGATAAGAGCATATGTCTGTAGGATGAATTCTCCTATTTAAAGATGTCTGGCCAAGACTGGAAAACTCAGCCAGGCTCAGAAAGTAGAAATTTGTTTCTGAAGTCCTTTCAAGTCGTCATAGAGTCACGGGAAAGACGGCATCTAAGTAACATTTCTAAGGCCTAACAAGATTCTGGTTCAAGTCTCCGAGTGAATCTCGCCCCACAGGGCAGAGGAGACATTTGTACCATCCTGTTTCTACAAAGCAATGGTAATGAAGCTGGAGTAGCCATCTTTCGGCCATCCCCAGCGGCAGAGCAGAGCCTGTTGGTGTGTGGGAGGGTGATTTACTCAGAGCCTCTAGGCCTGTCCACAAAGTTAAGACAGGGTCTGAGAATGAAAAGAACCCTTGCCCCGGGAAACAAGAAATAAATAAAATGTAATTCAGAATTAATCGCCTTATTTTAGAGATGACAAGAAACAAATTGGTGGTTTCAAAATGTGGGATTTCTTTAAAGTAGCAGAATCCCTTTTCAAAGCAAAATCTTGTCTAATAAAGTGGCAAACATGTACTGAGCCCTCAGCATGTGCAAGGTTAGGTAAAGCAGTTTGCATTGACTGTTACTTAGGAGCCTACCCTGTTGTGAAATGGGCATTGTTACATGTCCACTTCACAGCTGTGGAAAACAAGAAGCCAGCCTGCTCCAGATTAAACTGTAGCTAAACCTACTATATAAATAGGCAGGTCACCGTGAGGCTGCTCTGGTGGAATTAGGGCTGTAAGACCAGGGACCCTTGGCCCCGGCTGGCTTACTCCTTTGTTAACCTCTCTCTCCCTCTAGAGCCAAGCCCAAGGCTCTGTAGAGCAGCACCTCAGTTTCCTGACTGGATGAGCTCTCCACCCTCTCGTGGTGTCTGCACAGTCCCTGCTGCCCGAGGTGTAAACACAGTAACCATTAGACAACCTTCAATCACAAGTTGGCAAACCCTGTCTTTCACTAAAGGACAGGGTCAGCATCTCTTTCCATGTGCCTGAAAAGAATAGATTTTTTTTTCAGACTGCTTTGATTAGATAGACATAGGATGAAACTGAAGAACTGTTCAGAGGTAGACCTGCTGGTGCTGTTAGGTCAAATGTGTTGCTTCAGTCTAAACCAAAGGCCCCAAATCAGGGTCAGTGTGCACTTCCATACCAATTCTGTCACCAAGTATTCTACGTGTGACACACTTTCCTATTTAGTCTCTGATAAGCTGTCTAATAACTCCATCCAGAGGCAAGTAAGAGGTGGGAGCATTTTTTTTTTTTTTTTTACCTTTTACATTGACTAGTTGTCTGTCCACTTGCTGGCTCCCCCAGAACAGAGTTCATCAAGGAAAGAGGACACCTTTGATGTCTTTGTTAGCTCCTGACAAAGGCCAAAACAACAAACAAACAAACACCCAAAACAACAACAACAACAGTGACGAGAAACTCCACGGGCTGAGGCTCTTTCCCCTGGCCCACACCAGACCCCGCAGACTACTGGACCTCACTGTCAGTCACTTAGGCTGTAGAAGAAAAAAGAGTTTTCACCTTTATTTTCACAAGGAGTGTAAAGAGATATAAAATTATTGATGGGCAATCTGATGACAGCTATTAAAATGAAATGCTCAAACCCTTGACCTAATAATAATTCACCTACTGGGAATTCATGGTGGAGAAATACGCTGTCAGCTGTTCAAAAGTGCTCAAATGGAACGTGATGCTTGCAAGAATATGTGTTACAGGGAGTCTGGAACGGCCCAAACACACTCACAGGAAACTAAATAGTTAAGGAGAATACGGTTCGGCCATACCATGCAGTACAATGGAACCACTAAAAGGTGAAAAAGCATTTGCTACAGATTGACAGGAGAAAACATCCAAGACATGCTGTTGAGAGTAGAATTCTTTGTTTTGTAAAATGTTAATGTGTGCCTTGAAAAAAATCTAACTGCTTTTCTTAGCTATGTAGGATTATCGATTTCCATTTTGTATGCTGCCTATTTTTTGTCTCGAGTCACTTTTGTGTGTGCATGTATATATGTATGCATAGATATACAGTGTCGCTTCTGTAATCAAAATAACAACCAATGTTCCTACAGCTTGGTCCTCTGAGAGCCCATGTTGCAAAGTCTGGAAGCCTAGTCCAAACCTATTGACTTTGCTGGCAAGCAAACTGAGCTGACATTGGAACAGTGAGACCACAGAGCTAAAAGGAAGAACATGCATGAAGTTCTTCCAGTGTTCCGAGTTTATGAGCCATTGTAGCAACTATTACTCCAGAAGGAAATCCTCTTTAAGTGGGGAGCTGATGAGGATAAACTTGAACTTTGGCAAGCTTGGGACTTGATGTTGTCGTTAAGAAAGTACAACTAATAACCAGAGACAAACTAAGGAGACTTAGGCTGATGGGGACGTGCTGGAGGTAAAGGCATGTCCATAAAAGACAGAGGTATTTATATTTAATCATGTTTATGTGTGTGTTCCTGTGTGCATAGAGCACATCTGTGGGGGTGTCAGCCAGGCCAGAAGAGGAAGTTAGATCCCCTGGAGCTGGGAGCACAGGCAACAGTGAACCTCCCCATATGGGTACTAGGAGCTGAAGTCTTGGAAGAATAGCAAACACTCTTAACCACTGGACCATCTCTCCAGCCCTGTGTTTAATCTTTATGCTTTCATCAAGATAAATGTGGTGTGTTTTCTCCAAGAGGTCACCATTCAGGGGGCTCTATAGCTTAAACAATTAAGAGAACTCCATAAAGGGGATTCAAAATCCCAAACACACAATCAGGTCCCAGGCATTGGGAGGGGCCCTGAGAAGGAAGAGCCGTTAACCAAAGGTTCATTATCTTCACTGTAGGTGTCTCAGGGAAACCTCACTGCTGTGGCTCAGAGTTCTGCAACAAAGATAAGATGGGAGAGCAACAGCCACAACTCCCTTCCTTGAAGGACCATCCTTCAAACAGGGATTTATCCCACATGTGACAAAAGCTGGAGGCCACACTCTAGTCCCGGAGAGACTGCAGCATGCCTTTGGGGTGCCCTGTGTCGTGCATGGAAAAGCTCGAGAGAAGCTCTGTTTGTTGACAATGGCAGACACCCAGTTCTTGATGCTCATAAAACTATGGCCGTCAGTGCTGGACAAGATATATTAGGTCATCAATTTCGATTTGAATCCAAGGCAGGACGGTTCCCTTGTGCAGTCATTCCGAGCCTTTGTCTGGGCAGCTTTGAAATGTCTCTAGGGCCTAACTCTGGTCCTCGACTTCAGTTCCTGGGCAAATGTTGAATTGCGTGACTTCAAAGAAAAGAAAAGGGGCATTTTGGAGTAGGAGCCACACAGTACTTAATTATATCCATTCCTAGATTCCTATCAGCCGTTTCCACATGAAGAAAACAATTTAGTGTAAAGAAACACGTATATCTTTGCCGTAAAGTTACCATCAAGGAACAAATCACTGATTTTTTCCAGTTTCTTATATTTCAACTTTGGTGGTGAGTTTTTTTTTTTTTTTTTTTTTTTTTTTTTTTTTTTTTTAGCTTTAAGGGGAAAAAAGCAAACTTACAGGGTTGCTCTTAACCAGAGTTATTGAGAATGAGTAACACTTAAAAGTGTTTTTTGTCAGTGGCAAGAAAATTATATTCTCGTCTTTTCTGTAAACCTTATTTGAGTCTGTCTACCTTTGTCTTTGATAGACCTGATGTGTTTGCAGTTTTCTAGGCTACAATGGGGCTATATAATGAGGAATCTTGGGCCTCGGTGGTACATGCCTGTAATTCCAGCACTTGGGAGGCAAAGGCAGGTGGATCTCTGCCAGCTCAAGGCCAGCAGGGTCCAGCAAGATCCAAGTCAGCCAGGGCTACATAGTAAGACTCTGTGTAAACACAGGGAGTAGGGTGGGATGGGAAGTTCTAAAGCTAAGTTTCTATTTTCTACCAATTTCCTTTAGCTTCATAATAAATAGTCCTAATCTCCTGGAACATCATGGTGGGTAAAACTGAATTAATATTGTTGTTGTATCAATGTATGTTTTATGGCCTTAGAAAAATTCTTCTTCTGAAGAATGTGGTTTGCTTACTTGTTCTTAAGAATACTTTATTTCATTTTTGGTAAATAATATTTTAGCCAGTAAAAAGTCTAAATAATATAATATCCTCCTCTGAAAACTCTTCCTTTTATTTATTTGTGTATATGTCCAGGCATGTGTGTGTATGTGTGTTGCAGAGATCAAACCCAGAATTTCTCACAAACTAAGCACACTGTCTAGTTAGGGTTTCTATGGCTGTGAAGAGACACAATGACCACAGCGACTCTTGTCAAAGAAAACGTTTAGCTGGGGTGGCTCACAGTTTCGGAGGTTTAGTCTAATCTATTATCATCACGGAAGGACACGGCAGCACACAGGCAGACATGGTGCTGGAAAAGGAGCTGAGAGTTCTAGAACTTAATCCACAGGCAGCAGGAACTGAATTGTTTGTCACACTGGGCATAGCTTGAGCATAGCAGACCTCAAAGTCCACCCCCACAGTGACACACTTCCTCCAACAAGACCACACTTCCTAAGAGTGCACTCCCTTTGGAGGCCATTTTCTTTCAAATCACCACACACACACTCTGCGTCTGAGTTGCACTTTATACCCAAATAGTTTTGTATGATTTGTGAAGGTTATCTCATGAAGAATTCTGGGTACTTAAATGCATTTTAAATTACTTCTCCTTAGGAAAAAATAATTAAATTCCATGAATTTAGGACCGTCCAGAAATCATGGACTCCATAATAAAAAATTAATACTGCTTTTCATATCAACAAAAAGATAGCAACTCATACATTTCCAGTGTTCTGTGTGAATAAATATCTTAAATGTACCCTAAAAATTAATGCATTGTTGTTTAGGAATTTGATTTAAAAAGAAATGAACTCCATCATTTAATACATGTTCTTACCAACACTGGCAGGGGCTTCCCACTGAGCCTCAACTTCCCATTTCTGCACTGGTTTGTCTTGGGCACTATGGTGGCAGGCGAAAGCACCTAGCAACCCCCACCCACACCCCTTCAGAAGGAGCATTTGCTTCCCAGGGGAAGCTGACTTCCTATCGGCTACACTGTGCCATGTGTTCATCCCTAAGCCACAGGACAAGACTACAGTGGCATTCTCATGTATTTGTTTTTTTTTTAATTGCCAAATCTGAGCAACTCAGAACAACAGAAATTTATTCTTTCATATTTCTGGATAGCATGGGTCCAGAATGATGGAGGTTGTGGAGCCATGCTGCCTCTAGCTACTTCAGGGAAGGTTCTGTTCCTGTCTTTACCAGCTTACGGTGGCTCTGAGAACTTATTGGCTCATGGCAACTTCATTCTAACTTCAGTCTCTGTGGTCCCGCTGCCCCCTCACTTCTTCTGCGTGTGTCGCCCTGCCTTCTCCTTGTCTTAGAATACAGGCCATCTCATCAAAGTTCTGAATGCAGTTACAGCTACAAAGACCTTTTTTCAAATGAGGCTCTAGTCACACATTCTGGGAAATGGGATGTAGAATTATCTTTAGGGGGCCACCCACTAGAGCTGGCGAATATTTAACAATGTCCTCCTCAGGAAAGGAGAGCCCTACTCGATAGCACTGGTCTATTCTGTTAGTACTCCCCCCATGAGGAACTCCAGGCTACTGAGGGGAAGCCACTGACCATGGAACTGAGATGCCAGCAGCATGCCACAATACAGTTTTTCCACTCACAGAGCCAATAGATACTAGTCACCTCAAGACGCCAGGTGGTGATAAAATGTGGTGAAATGATAAAGAAGGAAGAAGGCATGAAAATTGCTCCTTTTAAGACTTTTAAGTTCATTTCATTTTAAGTTCCTGTCCTTTGAATTACTATGGCAATTGAGTGTAACAAATGGCTTAAGAGTTCTCTGACTGTTTACGGATTGATTCATAAGGGTCAATGTGAGCTGGCATCAGTCAGCGTCCCATTGGACAGGATATGCCCAGTGATGAAGTCCTGAGTCAGCAAGCCTAGGGTGGGCAGATGGTCAGCAATAACCACAGCATGTAAACTGAAAATGGGGTCATCGCTTCTTTCAGGTAAGGTTGGAGTGTTAGTCTCTAAAAAAGGGGACAGGAGAACCCCAATAAATCACTTTCAGAATCACTTAAATATATGCATGTCATTTAAATATTTATTTTACATTTAATTATGTGCATATGTGTATGCCTGTGTATGGGTATGTGCAAATATACAAGTGTAGGTGCCTGTAAAGGACAGGAGAGGGCATGGATCCTCTGGAGCTGGAGTTACAGGTGGTTGTGAGCCATCCAACATGGGTGCTAAGAACTGAACTCAGGCCCTGTCCTGGCTAGTTTTATGACAACTTCACACAAGCTAGAGTTATCTGAAAGGAGAGAACCTCAATTGAGAAAATGCCTCCATAAGATAAGGCTGTATGGCATTTTCTTAATTTGGTGATTGATGGGGGAAGGCCTAGCCCATTGTGGGTGTGGTCATCCCTGGGCTGGTAGTCCTGGCATCTATAAGAAAGCAGGCTGAGCAAGCCATGAGGAACAAGCCAGTGAGCAGCACCCCTCCATGATCTCTGCATCAGCTCCTGCTTCAAGGGTCCAACTCTGCTTGAGTTCCTCTTCTGGCTTCCTTCAGTGATGACCTGTAATGTGGAAGTAGAAGACAGATGAACCCTTTCCTCCCCAACTTGCTTTTGGTCATGGTGTTTCATCACAACCACAGAGACCCTAACTAAGCAAGTTGGTATCAAAATAGTGAGGTATTGCTGTGACAGGCCTGACCTTGTTGTTTTGAGGAGGATTGTGGATGAATTTGGGAACTTCAGGCTAAAAAAGCCATTGAGTGCTGAGAGCTCAGTGAGCTGTTGTATAGGAGATTGGAAGATAAGAATGTTGAAAACAGTACAGATGATGGAGGCCTGAATTGTGAAGTTTCAGAGGTAAGCAAAGACTCTACCAAGCATTTTTGAGTTAAGAATTTGTGGTTCTGATTAGCTAGGGCTGAAGAATAGGCTGTGATTAAACAAAAGACCAGAACCAATGAAGTAAAACCGTTGTTTTACTGGGACAGTAGAAACTGGTCAACTGGTGCTAATAAATTAGTGGTGATTAAGAAGAGACCAGCATCATCGAGGTGAAATCTTCTGGGAAGTGTTTCCTCAGAGTCTGCATACAGAAGCTCTTCCAGAGGCAGCCATGGTTGTACCTTGCACTGGCAGTCAAACTTGGCAGTCTAAGAGTCACCCAGGTGGTACTGGTTTTGAAGGCATGAAGGGGTCATGGAGAGCAGCTGAGGCTTGGAACTGTGAGAGACCAGGATAGGCCTCAGTAGCAGTTAAAACCCCAGAATTGAAGGGGTTATGGAAGAAAATTGAGGTTTGGCACCATGAAGAGAGCCCAAGAGAGGCCTCTGTGAAAGTGCAGTCCAGCTGCAGCAGAAGACTGCCAGTCCTATGTGATAACCACCAAGAACAGCAGCAGTAGAGGAATGCAGCCAGTGGAGCTTAGAAGACAAGCTGTGTGTGCTGCAGAGGGCAGAACCGGAGAAGTGACCCAAACCCTTTGGAGGAGCCCAGAAGACCGTGAGTGAATCCCAGACATTTGGTCATTATGTTCTTTATACTGTTGGAGTTTAGTTTTGCTTTGTTCAGTTTGTGACTGTGCCCTGGTTCTTCCCTCCTGAAGTGAGAAACTATTAAATTTACAGGTTTTACAGGAGCCCACAGTCGAGAGACTTTGAATTTTAAAAGAATTTGGATTTTTAAAGAGACTCACTGTATTAAAGAGATTGACTTTTTGAAGACTGTGGGACTGTAAATTTGGAATGTTCATGTTGTAATATTGAGATTAATGTGTGATCTTGGGGAAGAACAAGAAGGAACAGTTATGTCTCAACATTAATCATAAGGCAATTAGATTCAAAGGAAGAAAGACAGTCCAGGTCTTAAAGTATCTTTTATATTATTATATTATTTTAATAAAATATATTAAAGGCTTTATTAAGATATAATCAATGTACCATGCAATTCCCCCACTTGCAAGTAAAATTCAGTAGTTTTAAAATGCAGCTATCAAGTGGCCCAACCATCACTTCAATTAATTCAAGAATATTTTCATCTCCATCCAGAGAAATGCTGCACCTCTCTGCTGTCTCCCCAAGTCCAGGCCCTTTCTCCAAGTCCTAGCCAACCACTGTTCTGCTTTCTCTCTATATAGGTATGCTTATATACTCCAGAAATATGGAGTGGGTGCCTTCTCTTGTGATTGGCTTCTGTTACTTAGGAAGATGTTAAAAAAGTCATCCATACTGTCATCTCTATCATTTCATGCTTTTTACTGCTGACTAGTATCCCATCATATAGCTATGCCATTTTATATTTATCCTTTCATTTGTAGGTGTTTGAATTGTTTCTCTTTTCTGTAGATATTGGAAATGCTGCTGTGAATACCTCCTCCCCTCCTACTTTTCTTTCCCAGGGCTGGGGATCGAACCTTGGACCATGCACATTGCTCTGCAAGCCCTCCATGACTGAGCTATATCCCAGCCCCGCTGATGCCGTGAATAGTTTTGTACATGTTTTACGTCAACGTAATTTTTCATTTCTCCTAGTGCAATGCTTTTTAAATAAGTTTTAACTACATTTCTTATTTTTCCTATGATTAAGGGGACTGTATTTTAGAACTTAACTCAGAAATGTCATGCATACAATTTCAAGCCTCTTAAATACAGAATCATCCCTTTCCTGAAATTCTACTGTTTCTTGGTAATAGGAGAGGAGAGGCTGTCTCTTGGGGCAAAGTGGGAGCTGGCTAACTTGGGATCCTAGACTGAGGAGCAGGTGCGATGGAATTTCCTTTGCTGTACCAAGTACAGGCCTTGCCCGCCACAGGCTCACAACTTTTAGCAATCACAGTCTTCTTCCAAGGGCTCTGTGAACACACGCTGCAGCGAAGAATGAAAATGAATCAGAGTTAGAGACTTCGGGAAATTTACAGGGAAGAGGTGGGGGAAGCAGCCTCTCTGACACAGGCCCATGAGAGCCTCACTCTGTCCCTGGCATGAGACGTGGAAGTATCATCCTGTGTGTCCTGTGGGCCTGCAATAAAAAAGAGGGCTCTGTATTAATTTATAGTAACCTTCTTCCAAGAAATGCAGAGTGTCTCAAACAGTCTTTCACTTACTCCCTGGAGGGAATATGCATAAAACTTGCATAAGAAATAACTCCTTTTAAAATTTACACTCTCCAGTTAGTGCCGGGCAGAAATAGAACTAGCAAAGTGGACCTCCAGACCAAACATTCCACTATATTATTGTCAGTGTGCTTTATAAATCAATGTATATCCAGAGAAGCAGGGCAGCCCCATGACTTAACTCACTGATGATGGCATTTCTTTCCCTGGGCTGTAAACTTTTTCTTCCAAATTATAACCCCTTGCTAGGACATGCTCCAGGAAATGGAAAGATATCTTACAGTTCATCTACAGTACGTGGCTTAGGCTGCATGGTCCTGTGCATGGGTAGCCCCGGGTTTACTTTGTCCTCCAGCTCAAACCTCCAAAGGCATCCTAACTGGGAACTGAATGAAGATCCCCAGAACAGCTCAGCCTAGATGGAGAAGAGTTTTTGTCATGGTTTTATTTCTGATTCTGTGATAAAAACACCCTAACAAAAAGTAACGTACGAGGAAAGGGGTTTATGTAGCCTGCAATTCAAGGTTACTGTCAATCATTGGGGGGGGGAGTCAAGGCAGGAACTTGAGACAGCTGGTCACATCAAATCCATAGTCAAGAGCAGAAGGAGTGAATGCATACTTTTTCACTGGCTTGCTGTTGCTCGGCTGGGTTTCTCTACTCATAACAGTTCAGAATCTCAGTGGTTGGACCCACAGTGGGCTGGGTCTTCCCACAATAAGCTTAATTAAGACAATCCCCTACAGACATGTATTCAGTCCAACCCAGTGCAGACAATCCCTTATTGAGACTCTCACCTTGTGATTATAGGTTATGTCAAGTTGACAATTAAAACTACCTTTAACCTTTAACCATCACACTTAACCCTTTGCCAACTTGACACACAAACATAGCACTTTTAAACCATAATGTTCCACTCCTAATGCTCAAAGTCTCTACTGAGGGTCTGGGAAAACCATTCAGTTGATACAGTACCTGCCACACAAGCATGTGATCTGATTTCAAATCCCCAGTACCCATATGAAGGTCTTCTGTGCTGATGTGTCTTTAATCTCAGTGCTGGGGGAAGGGTGGAGAGAGGAAGATCTCCAGAGTTCTTTGGGCAGCCAGTGTAGACCATTGATGAGTTCTCTGTTTAGTGAGAGACACTGTCTCAAAAAATAAGATGAAGAGAAATTAAGATGCCTAGCCTCTGGTCTGTATACATGTACATATGCATACCCACACAGAGTTTAAAAAATTTAATTTAAAAAAAAAGATACTTGTGTTGTAAGGTTCTTAGGGCTTAACTCTAAGGGAAAAAAAATGGTCAGGGCCACATTAGTTCATTTCAGAGAATTGTACCTGGAGATGTTTGTGACTTTCCTTTCATCCCTGGCAAACTTCTGAGTTCTATAAATCCTTTCCTGGTGAAGATCAGGGATTGGAAATTTTAGTTCAGTTAGCAACAAAAAAAAAAATTCAATGCAATGTCCCAGGGTTCCTCTAGTGCCCAGAATGTGTTCTTTTGGGGAGTTGGGGGAGGGCTCCCATGATTTTGACACACATTACTTAAAATTCATATTATTTGTCAACTACACTAGTTCCATGATGTCTGGAAGCCTAGTCAAAGATGAAAAGACAGGACCCCTGTTGGAAATTAAGAATTTGAAGATGGAGAAAGCAGAACATCAAGACAAACACGAGCCATTTAACGGATCGTTGTGATTGTTCATGTTGCACACCCGTAAAGGCCAGCCATCCTGCCAAAATTTAAAAATAAAAGACTCTCACACTGGAAAATCTGTTGACACAGAATCTGCATCTCCAAATGGCTGCACATAATTGGCTGATGCCGAATAGTAGCTTACGTTAGTTTGATGGAACTGCCATAATCAAATGCCACAAAATCCAGTGGCTTCAGCAAAGAGAAATTTTGAGTTCTCAAATCTGAGACCTATGATCAGCAAGGTTGATTTCTTCTAAGGATGTTTCCTTGTCTGGCATCTGGTCTCCTTGTCCTTGTACCTTCCTCTGGTCATGTCTGTGTCAACATCTTATCAGGACCCCATCAGTTGCCTTAGCTTAAGGCTTATCTCACTGAAGCATAATTATGTCTCTGAAGAACCCACCTCCTGAAGCTGGTGAGATGGCTCAGAAGGTAAAGGTGCTTGCTGCCAAGATTGATCTGAATGTGATCCTCAGAACCCAAAACGTGGAAAGCCAACCCCTGAAAGTTGTCCTCTGACCTCCATAAATGCATACTCACAATAAATAAATAGATAAATCAATAAACAAACAAACCTAACCCAAATACAGCCACATTCTGAGGCTCTGGGGATTTGGGCTGAAACATGAATTTTGGAAGTATGCAGTTTAACCTATAACGTGATTATTTCCTTTAAATGGGGACACAGTGCTCTGAGTCACTGAACTAGCCATCTGGTATACCCTTCTCACTTGGGGTCTTCCCCTTCCTGAGGTAGGGTTACCACAGACCATCTCATCTGGGTGCTGTTCTTCCTCCTGGCTTTCTTCTCTCACAGAGAGTCCCGTTCTTCCAGACAGTATATGGACCCGTGACACTCTCATCTGAGACAACAGCTGCATAGGTCAGTCACGGCTATAGAACTAGGGTTGCTGCTCGAATGATCTTCACGGGGGCAATAGATAGTGATAATAATAAGCTGTGCCCATTACACAGAGATAACAGTTGAAGGCAGTGCAGAAGGAAGGAGCTGCCGTGAGGCATAACCGTCTGCTCGTGTTAGAGACAGGACATACAGGTTTGAGGAGTGGAAATCTCTCCGTGGCGCCATAATTCTTCCTCAGAGCTGATCACCTGACTAGATGAGGAACGGCTGTAAATTTTAATGGAAATTCAGTCTGGTCTTCATACCTATTTGCAGAAAAATGTTAGCCAGATTATAGCTGAAAACTCTGCTAATTCTGGGGACGTTTTGGTCTAGTGCCTGGAACAATTACAGCATGTATTCACACCTACCACACTTGACACTGAGCAGAACTTCCAGCACAACACTTAGTACTTTATTTTTAAAAGAAATAGCAGCGACTGAGTCGTGCTCACTCTCCGGCTTTCTAGCTGAGCTTTCCATGAGACTGGAGGGTGAGGGGCGTCTATGCTGAAAAGAGATACGTTTTGTGCTTTTAACAAATCTTTGCTCAGAATCAGGAAACTCTGTATGCTGGAACACGCCTGCACCTGCACAGACATTAACAAATCACATTTGCAGGGCTCTGAGAAAAGATGGTTCAGTGTACTGCTTATTCAGCACTGTAACCTAAAGGAGCTTTAAGACATCTTACTCAAAACTATTTGCTTTTGAGACAAGGAACAAGAGGTTCTGAAATTTCAGATCACTCTCCCCAGACCAGAACATCACCCACAATGCAGTTGTTGTTGTTGTTTTCAGACCCCTAAATTTAGAATTTAGGTTCTCCCCACCTAAAAGGATTGCTTTTAAGCAGGCTTTGTCCTGGTAGTCTAAACTGTATGGAAAGAAAACCAAATAAAACACACTAGCGCACACACACACCTTGCCCTCTCTACAGCAGAGTCTCTACTTAGACTCCGGAATTGAGAAAGAAAGGCCAATTCTACTCCAACTAGCTTAGCAAAGAAACTTTCCTGAGGTTGATTTAGGCAGCTCTAGGAGCTGGTCTCCACACAGCTCTCTGGAATCCTATGTAAGTCTAACACCAGGGGGCGCAGTATCCTTTGTCCTGACTAGAATTGAAGACAGGCTCTGAAGCATGGCTGGGCCTTCAAGAAAGTTGGTTTTTATTTTTACTTTCCCCCCCTATTTCCACAGTTTCTTCTTGGAAACAGCCAACTCCCCAGGCTCCTTCACATAGTCTTCTTCCTTCCTAGAGGCCCTCAGATTCTCCCCATAGACAAGATTTAGCAGGAAGGGCCAACAGCCCCTTCCCATGACAGTTCCTCTGCTAAGTCTAGGAGAGCCTACCAGTGACCTATCATTTCCAGGCCCCCAAATTAAAGAAAGTTTGAAAATAAAGTTAAGCTTTTTAAATGGAGACAAAATGAGCATGATGTGAGAGCTGGCATATATCCATCTCTCTCTCTCTCTCTCTCTCTCTCTCTCTCTCTCTCTCTCACACACACACACACACACACACACACACACACACACACACACACACACACACACAAATGTAATAAATAATTGTTTCTGAAAAGCTGCTAACATCTTGCAGGTATGCTTCCCCCAACCATCTACGAACAGCCTTTGGTAGTGGATACTTACTGAAGGGACAGAGTTTAAACATCTTTTAGGCCACACCCCTGCTCCTCTTAACCAACCACTCTGAACAGTGTGCCTGCCTGCATCTTTAAGTCCTAACCAACTTGTCTTCAGCAGTAGAAAGAAATCTGCTCCACACATGCTAAGTCTTACCCATATCACAGATCCAGTGCTCCCATTCCCACAGAGAAGCGAGCATCTCCTTTCTCTTTGTAACCATCAACCTCCCAAAGCATTGTCTTTTGCAAACACCCCAGATTCGCTGGGTGTGGTGGCTCACACCTTTAACCTCAGCACTCAGGAGACAGAGGCAGACAGATCTCTGTATATTTGAGGCCGGGCTGTTCTACATAGCCAGTTCCAGGAGAAAAACATCCCCCACCATCTCAAGGGAAAAAAATCCCTGATTCTCCATTGTTCTAACTACACACAGGGTCCTAATCTTTGAAAAGCAGCAATTATGTTTATAGAGAAAGAATTTAAATGTACATAGTCCTTTTCTTGACTCTCATTGTAGTTTCCCAACAACTCTAAGGGATAGTCAGGGGAATCCAAAACTTACTAGGCATGCCCCAGTCCTGGCCTACCACAGGGTGGAGGCAGTCTCAGGGTCTCTGTCATGAGGCTTGGAAGAGGACAGTTTGTGCAGTTACACCAAGGTCTAGGAAGAATACAACCATTACAAGTAATTATTAATATGGTCTCAGTTTCTGAAAACACATAGCAATTTTTGGCTCCTGAATAGGACAGAAGGAAAGAAAAGGAAAAAAGAAAAGTTGGTATTAACTCTCATCTCATAGACCTTTTTTGTTATCAACACCATCACCTACTTCTTTCTCCCACTTCTTAGTTCGTGTAGAGCAGCGGGAAAAGCTGAGCCTGGAGACAGGTAGCCATGTTGTGTTAGCTTGAGAGCCTGCCTTTCTTCCCTCATAAAATGATGATAACATCTTCCAGTTACACAGCCAACCACTGAAATGAAAACTATAAACGTTATTTTGGGAGAGAGAGTGGAGTTGGAGGCTTTTACTTTCAGTTTATGTTATTTTATATTATTGGAGGAATTTTGATTTATGCCTGTCTTCCTCTCATATCTTTTACATTTTGTTGGGGGGTTCTGGGAAGATGACTTATGCAATGTGTCTGGATGGCACGTGCCCTGGCACACAGTTGGTACTCACTGAACAGTAGTTCATTGTTAGCTCTTGTACCTCCTTCAAACTGAGCAAATGGACTCCAAACTCAAGACATCCAGAGGCCGCTGCAGACCCTGCTCTCAGCTCCCTCCACATCCTTACATCAAATCCTTTCTCTGCACCTCAGTTTCTTCAAAAAGGACAAGTCAGAGGCCAGCTGATTTGGAAAGCTGTGGGAAAGTTGGGACAACCTGCACAGCACCCAAAACTGCCTGAGATGCTGTCTCCAATTTAGTCCCCGCTCTCTCTGCAGGAGGAGGCTCTCAAGCTTGGGCTTAGCAGACAGGATGCTTCCAGGGAGAAACTGCCATGTAGCCTGCGCTGAGAGGGTCATTCAGAGACAGCTGAGCAAGCTCCAAGACAAGTACAGAAAGTTAGGAAACAAATGATGTGTGAGTACTGCGTAAGGTCATCAGCTCTGGGGAGGGGGAGGCGGGAAAAGGCTTCAGCTGTTTCTCTGGTACACTTGTCACCACAATCATCTCCAGAGGAGAGGAACGCCCTTGGTGGGACAGCAGGCACATAACTGAAGGTTAGGACATTCATGGCCAAGTGACAACCAGCACCTCAGATTCCCTAGGGTGAATTCTGTCTCAGGGTCCAGAGCTGAGCCCAGACCTTCCCTAATCAGACACCACCACCACCACCACCCCCCTCCCAGCTTTGGACAAAAACAGAAAGAACATACTGCCCACAAGAGTTGAGCTAAACGTCTGTCGAATTTCTTCCCTGGTTGCCTTTATCTGAACAAGAGCAGAGAGGATAGGTGGGGCTTAGGAGGTGAGGGTTCAGCCGCCCACCCTGCTTCCCACCCTTAACAACTGGTCCTTGGGGACCCATCTGCATACACACACACACAGTTTCTCTCCGAATCCTGCCCATACGTTCCCCACCCTGCTCAGAAGAGATTTTCTGTCTGTCCCCTTTGTCTGCCTTTGGGCTTGGGGGACGAGAGGCAGGTAGTCTGGTCGTTAGGAAGGTTGTGACTTTCTTTTCGCCTCCCAGTCTCCTTCCTATTTAAAGCAGCGCCTCCTGTCACAGCATCTTGGTGCCAATATTTGTAGGCAGATTTTCTGACATTGTGAGGGGGGCATTCAGAGCAGATGGGAAGCCCTTTCCCAAGGCCATCGGGCAGAGCAGAAATCAGTTTCACCAGCACCCAGCAGGAATCCTTAGTCCCCACTTGCAGTCAGCACCCAAAAGCTTCGTGTGTGTGTGTGTGTGTGTGTGTGTGTGCGTGTGTGTGTGTGTGTGTGTGTGTGTGTGTAAATTCGTGTCTTTAAATTATGTGGCAGCGCCTGTTAAAATTACAACTCCCCCTGAAGTCCATGCTGTCAGTAGTGCCTGCAACTCTCTGGAATAACGGTAGCACAGTTTACCGATACCTGGAAGACCCTCCTTTTTAAAGGAGGCCTTGAGATGGGGAGGCGATTTGCACTAAGGGGTGGGCAGGTAGCAACAGCTCCGGCTGGTCTCCAGAGGCAACAAATAAAATGCTGCTCCAACTAGCATGTTCTGACAACGTCTGTCTGTGTAATTCTGTATTTTTAGAGAAACGCCAACGATTGTGCTTTACAAGTCACTTTCAAAGGCATCCCCGAAAGTCTGACCACTTGTTAAAACGCTTGCTTTTCTATGTGGGTTTTTTTTTCTGTGCCCAGTTTGTATCTCTAGTAAGCAGCATTGTTTATTATCCTTGGGTCCGTGTCCCCCCTCCAACATTGAACTAAAATAAAGCAGGGGCTCCGGAGCTGAACGCCGAAAATTCTGCGGGGCTTCTCGGCTGGAGTGGGTCTCTAGCCAGCCCCGAGACCTGCCTGGGGAGAGCCTACCCTGCTGTGCACCGGCAAGTTTGAGTCTTAACAAACGCGCAAATGCGGAGAGGTCCAGGGCAGCCCAAACCTCGGGGTGACCAGAAGCAGAAAGGAGGTAAACAGGGAAGAGAAATGTCAGGAAGGACCGGAGACCTGCGGGCTGATCAGGCGAATATTGCTAGGATGATTAAGTACGGGTGGGAATCCGCGGTGCGCAAAGAGACCTGAGACATCTTTTAGTTTCCACTCACAGCTTCCTCCACCATTCCTGGGTGATGGAGTCTAAGGTCTCTCCGTTATGCGTAGCTCCACTAATAAAAGGAGTGTCCTCAACAACTTGAGGTTTACCCGCTTCCTTCCCCCCCAGTTTCCTAATATCTGTTCCTATTTCGTTTGGAGCCGAATAGTAGGTGGCTATGAGGGATAGGGACGCATGGCCTTAGTAAACTAAATGCGGCAGTTCCCCAGCCGCACGGAAAGTTGCTCTATCTCCTCTGATGCTCCAAGAAGACCCCTGATGGGGCTCTTCCAAATATCGATGCTCTCCAAACCCAGTGGGGTTCGCTGTCAAAAAATAGGAACCCATATCAGAGACACTTGAT
>CABHPR010133258.1:3389-25988 GCA_902168415.1 Peromyscus melanophrys | reverse complement strand
ACCAGGACTCTGTACTTAGGACAGCCTGGAGGGGAGGACATCCCTTCACCTAGTGGAGTCACACCCTAACCCCCCACACACACTTCAAGCTCAAGTATCAGGTTATCCTCAGAGTTCTCTTAAACACAGCCACACCAGCTGACCAGAATTATTGCTTCACCTCCCTCAGCTTCTCAGGAAACTCAGGAATCTTACAGCAAATCCATAAGGGAATTTTCCCATTCTCCATCTTGAGGCTGTGTTTCTGTGTTCTCCTTCCAATGAGTCTGGATCACCCACACCAATGGTATGAGTAGCTAGGTTTTTAATTTTTTTTTTTAATTCAACCATAGTGGTACATGCTATAATCCCAGAAAAGGAAATTAAGGCAGGAAGGTTATGAATCTGAGGCCAAGCTGGGCGACATAGTGAGATTCTGTTTTGCCTAATTTTTATGCCTTACTACGTTTTATTTCCTTCTTCTAGGAAATACACTTCCTGGAGCTGGGGAA
This sequence comes from Peromyscus melanophrys, assembly GCA_902168415.1. Taxonomy (NCBI): domain Eukaryota; kingdom Metazoa; phylum Chordata; class Mammalia; order Rodentia; family Cricetidae; genus Peromyscus; species Peromyscus melanophrys. The sequence goes on along the minus strand of CABHPR010133258.1, from coordinate 25,497 downwards.
ATGGCTCAGCAGTTAAGAGCACACATTGCTCTCCCAGGAGACCTGGGCTCCATTCCAGCACCTACATCAGGTGGCTCACCTGTATACTCTATTCTATACCACCTGTAACTCTAGCTCCCAAGGGATCCAACATAGCTGGCCTCTGTGGGCCTTCAAACACACATGTCCATGCTTACACACAGACAAACATAATTAAAGATAATAAAAAATAGAATAAAATCTTAAAAATAAAATATACACTGCCTCAAGGGAACTACTGCTTTTGTCATAGCAAAAATATTGAAACTCAGGTCTCTGTTTTGATGGAAAGTCTACATTCTTTCCATCATACTTTCCATGTCTTCTAATGTAACTTATTGAAGATGTTTATAGTATAATGTGTGCATGTATTAGTGCCCATATGCATGTTTTTCTGAACACACCTGCTTGCCATGTACTTGCTCTATCACAGGAAAGTTCTGAGAGCTTAATAAGGACAGAAGACTAGCTGGTCATTGCTGTGGGATGTTCTGTATGTTAAATGTGTTGCTCTGATTGGTTAATAAATAAAACACTGATTGGCCAGTAGCCAGGCAGGAAGTATAGGCGGGACAAGGAGAGAGTAAAATTCTGGGAAGTGGAAGGCTGAAGCAAAGAGACACTGCCAGCTGCCGCCATGACAAACAAGATGTAAGGTACCAGTAAGCCACGAGCCATGTGGCAATTTATAGATTAATAGAAATGGGTTAATTTAAGATATAAGAACAGTTAGCAAGAAGCCTTCCATGGCCATACAGTTTGTAAATAATATAAGTGTCTGTGTGTTTATTTTATAAGTGGGCTGTCAGACTGCCGGGGTTTGGTGGGACCCAGATAGAAAACTCCAGCTACAGGTCATGACAGCACATGCCTTTAATCCCAGCACTCAGTTAGCAGAGACAGATAGATCTCTATTGAGTTCAAGACCAGCATTCTGCAGAGCTCATTGAGTTCAAGGCCAGCATGGTGTGCAGAGCACATTGAGTTCAAGGCCAGCATGGTCTGCATTGCACACTGAGTTCAAGGCCAGCATGGTCTGCAGAGCACATTTGAGGCCAGCCAGTGCTACATAGTGAGAGCCTGTTGGGGTAAGTGGGGGCAGGGGAGGGGGAGAATATGAGAGAATGAATAAATGCAAAGTAAGTGCCTAACACAGGGCCCTGCTGGCAAACACTAGTGCTCTCCCTAATGACCATATGAGAACCTCTTCCTTATTGTAAAAGAATTAAAGAAACCCTACTATCAGTGTAGGGTCACACCAACATCCTGAAATCTCAGTTCTGAACAATAACCTAAGGATTTCTACCACTTGCTCAGCCACATAATGACTAGGCCCCTCCCTCCTAATCAGAAATGCACTGCCAAAGACCCCCACCCCCAAGACACCTGGTGCTGGTGGTGCTGGTGACAGTGCTGGTGCTGGTGGTGAAGGTCAAGGGTGAGAGGTCAAGGGTGAGAGAGGAGGGTGCGATTAAGAGAACACTCTCTGGAACAGGGTGGGACACATTAGAGCGAGGATGCGAGGAGACTTGCCCTGCAGAAAGTTGTTCAGAGAGTTTTGCAGCGTTCATTGCTAGGACAAGGTGCCTGAGGAAGGGCTGCCAGGCACTTGGGAAGCTAAGGATGGGAGAAGCCTTTGGCTGGGACAACTGATAGAAATAGCTGTCACAAGTCAAGAGAAGCTGTCAGGAGAGCTGGAAATGACTCTGTAAGCTAAAGCTAGGTATAAAACCAAACCGGAAATGAGGAACACAAACTATAAACACGGCCCATCTGTAGATAACAGAAATCCCAAAATGCCCCGTCATGACACAGAGTCAAATTAGCTCAAGCTCAGAAAGTGGGAAAGAGAATTGAAAAAGAGAAATATAATACAGGCAGGGACACAGAAGGAAAAGCAAATGGCTACCAGATGTCCCCTGAGTATCACTAAGGAAGCACAGGTTACCTGGGCGCAAACATCCACACAGCACTCCTCTGGAGGTCAGAGCTACACCAAGATTTATCAAACCAACGTGAGAACACCTCACACATGGGAAAAGACATCATGTGAATCATCCACTAATGAGGATGGAGAGGGCTGCCTTAAATGCTCTGTGTCACATGACTGAACATGGACTGGTGGTGTTAAATTGGACAGTCTCTACTCCACATTGCCAGAAATGAAGTATTACTATCTCTTCAACCCTGCAATTTATAAAATCCATGTAGTCAAAAAGGTTTTCTTAGCGCCAAGTGCAATATGTCACTGAAAGCAAAGGTTTAGTGATCATATTCATTAAGGGTTGAGTTTAGCCCTGAAATTTTATGTTCTATCTTTTAAAGGGCTATTTAACAAATACATGGGAATGTAGCAACATACCTTTTTGTTGTGTACCCACTGTACGAAGTGATGGGTTTCATGAGATCATTTTCATTCAAGTATATCACATATTCACCTCTATTCCCTCCCTGCCCTCCAAGCCCCCTTGTTCCCATGGACAGTCCATGTATACTTTGACGAATGTGTAGGAATGATTTCACGAACCCATAGACAATCCACAGACAAATGAGAAAAAATACAGTATTTGACTTCATGTGTCTGACTTAACTTCAGTTACCATAATGACCTCCAGTTGCGGCCATTTTCCCTCAAATGACAATTTCATCCTTCTCTACTGCTGAATAAAAGCATCCCATTTTCTCCATCCCATGTCACCTAGGCTAGCTTCATAACTTAGCTATGTGATCATAAGCTACAAGTATCATAACACTGCTACAGTGATCATAAGCTGTGCAAGTATCTCTCTAACAATCTGCTTTTAAACAACCAATGAACGAGGAAGAGATGTTTAAGTAAATTCTTAAGTTCTTAAAACAAATGAAAATGGAGATGGGACAAATCAAAACCTCTGGAAGTCAGCAAAGCCGGTAGGTACCACAGCAGGTATCAAAGTCCAGGGAGAGGACCAGCAACCCACATCTGCATCAAAAAAGCAAGAACAGCTCAGATAACAACCCACTACTGCATCTCAAGGAACCAAAAAAATTAGAAGGGGGGAAAAAAAATAACAAAATTGGAACAGAAAAAAATGAAACAGAGACTTCAAAAAAACAAAAGATCCTGAAACAATGAGCTACTTCTTTTAAAGATTAAAAGAAAAAAAAACTCTTAATTAGACTAACAGAAAGGGAAGAAAGACTCAGCTAAGTAAAAATCAGACATGAAAAGAGAGAGGTTACAATCCGCACCACAAAGTACAAAAGATCACTAGAGATTATTATGAACTACCATACGCCAACAAATTTGAAAACTGGAAGAAATGGCCTCACAGACTAATCACATCCGCAAGCTCCAACATCGAAGATACAAATCTGAAAAGGCCAGTAACATGGAGGCAGGCTGAAGCAGTAACACTGTCGCCCACAGGGAAAAGTCCAGCACAAGACTGCGTCACTACTGAGCTCTACCAAAAACTTGTACTGCCACATGCGTCTCAAGAGCAAGAACAAAAGCAAAGAGCAGCCAGGTGTGGCACACATCTGCTATGTCTGTGCTCAGGAGGCTGAGGCAGGAGAATGGAAAGTTTAAAGCTAGTTTGGGCTACACAGTGAGAGCCTATCTCAAAGGAGGAGAAGGAGGAGGAAGAGGCGAGAAAGCAGGACTGGTAATATCAATTCTCCTTAAAGTATTCCAAGGATAGACCAGGAAAGAATTCTAAATGCTCGCATGAGACCAGCATCATTTAAACACCAAAACCAGAGAAGAACAGAACAAAAGACAAACCCACAGGTCAGTATTACTGATGAACATGGAGGCAGAAATCCTCAACAAAGAAATCCAAAGGTGCATTAAAAACATGATTTGCTGTGGTGAATATTGACGGGTCAACACACACGAATCAGTCAATTAGATATATCTAGTGAATGAAGGTCAAATCATATGATCATCCAAACTGATATAGAAAGGGTATTTATAAAATTTAGCATCTTTCTTTCTCTTCCCACCCCCACCCCCCAAGACAGGGTTTCTCTGTGTAGTTTTGGTGCCTGTCCTGGTTCTCGCTCTGTAGACCAGGCTGGCCTCAGAATTCACAGAGATCCGCCTGGCTCTGCCTCCCGAGTGCTGGGATTAAAGGCTGTGCCACCACCACCCAGCTGCACCACCAAAACCACCTGGCCTCAGCATTCTTTTTTGATTTAAAAAGAACAAAACTGAACAAATTAGGTCTAAAAAATATATAACTGAAAGTTGAGGAGGAAGTATTTATGAGCCAGCAGCTAACAAAATACGGAATGGAAGGAGGGTGCCAACCGTTTTTCTTTTTAGATTTAGAATAAGACAAGGGTGCTAACTTTTAATTTTATTCAGTTTTGCCCTGGACCTCCTCGAGAAAGCAACCAGGCAAGAGAAGGAACAAGGTGTCTAAACTGGGAAAGAGGAAGACAAAGCGTTGTCATTTGCAAATGACATACACAACCCCAATGCGCACCAAAAAAACTATTTGAATGGATAAAATTAGCAAAGTTACAGGATGCAAAAGCAATAAGCAAAACTCAGGAACTTAAAAAAAATAATGATATGCTAAGTGTGAGCTGCCTGAACTACAAATCAACAACGCATTTTATTTACAGTAGGGACAAAACACATAAATAGAATACATAAGAATAAAACAAAAAAGAGAAAGAACCCACAATGAAACTAAAAAATTCTCATGAAAGACATTGAAAAGGTCACAACATTAAAAAAAGACCTCTCCTGTGCATGACTGAATCAATATAATTAAAGTATCTATGTTACCCAAAGTAATTAACAAATTTAATACAGTCCTAAGAAATACCAATGACATTCTCCACAGAATTGGAAAAAAACACCCCAGCCTTATCCTGGAAAAAAACACCCCAGCCTAGTAAGAATGGCTGAAATCAGAAAGGCAAGAGAAAACAGAAGAAACACAGATGTGAATAAAATGGACTTTTAACACTTTTGGTGGAGGCAGGAATTAGAGCAGCCTATGGAAACAGTATGGTGATTGATTATAAAAAATAAAACTGGGCTCACCTTATGGTCCAGCTATTCCATTACGGGGGACATTCTAAAGGATGAAATCAGTATGTCAGAGACACCTGTGAATTGGCTTCTGTGCTTCTTTAAAAATCTATCCTATCAAAGTTGTTTTAAACCGTTATTCATTGCTCACATAAAAAAAAATACAGGAAATATGTGTAAGATACAAAATTAAAGGATACCAGACCTTCTGGTTTTGGTACTGGTGTGTGTGTGTGTGTGTGTGTGTGTGTGTGTGTGTGTGTGTGTGTGTGTGTCAGTGTGTATTCTGCACATGTGTACATGCATGTGTATATATGTTTGCATGAATGTGCATTTGAGAGTGTGTTTGTATGTGTGTGATTGTGTACGTGTGTGCACATGTGTGTGTGTCTGTGCATGCACAGGCCCGGGAAAATTCAGACGTTGTTTCTCAGGAGCCATCCTTTTTGGGTTTTGTTTTGCTTTGATCTAATTTTTTAATTATTTTAGATTTGTTTATTTTATTTTATGTGTGTGTTTGCCTACATGTATGTCTGTACATCACATGCATGCCTGGTGCCGACAGAGGTCAGAAAAGGACATCAGATCCCCTGGAACTGGAGTTATGAGTGGTTGTGAGCGACCATGTGGGTACTGGGAAATTAACCCAGATCCTTTGCAAGAGTTACAAGTGCTCTTAAGTGCTGAGCCATCTCTCCAGCCCCCTTCTGGTTTTTAAGACAGGGTCTCTCACTGCCTGGAATTCACCTCCTAAGCCAGGCTGGTTGACCAGTGGGCCCCAAGCATCCACCTGTCACCATCTCCCCAGGGATGGGATTACAATCACCCTCCAGCACACACAGCTTTGTGTATGGGTTCTTCGGATCTAGCTCCGCCCTCACGCTCACAAATAGCTTTACTGAGCTTTCTCCCTAGCCCCTGGTTCTTGATATTCCTTAGCACTTCATTAAGCCAAGATCATTGTTGGATCAGGTGAGATCAGGTAAGGCAGGATAAAACAGCATCTACGTGAGCGCTTTAAAGATGCTAACGAAGTGTAATTACCATTGCAACTGCTAAAATAAAAAAGACCAGGACCAGTGAGAGGGCCCAGCTAGCAAAGGTGCCTGCCACCAACCAAGCCTGACAAGCTGAGTTCTGTCCTCAGAACCCACGTGGTAGACAGAGAAAGACCAACTCCTGCAAGTTGTCTCCTGACCTCCACCTAGCTGGCACACACACACACAGACACACACACACACACACACACACACACCACACATACACACACACAACACACACACAACACATACACAGCACACACACAACACACACACACACACACACACACACACACACACACCAGAGTAAATAGATATCATCTATTTTTTAACGACCACAACTCTGACTGTTAGATGCTGCATGCTATTCCTTTCCAATAAAAATAATTTTTCATTAAAAATGAAAATGACACACACTTGGGAAGAGTTTTCCCATATCAGTCAATTAATAATCAGCTGTGAAATGTATATTGACACTGTATTAGGTTATTAATGGAATCTACCTAGTGGATAAATAAACAAACCTACTGTGCATTTTCCATTCCTCCACTGAGAAGGTTACTAAGGACTTTGACAACCAGCTGAAGGTCACAGAGAATTGATATATATAGAGCACAGGTCTGTTTTCCCAATCCACCACACAACAGTGACCTACAGGCAAGAATGTTAACGATGCAATTAAAAGTTCTCTAAAATTAAAATTGCATAAAGGAAAAAAAGCCTCAGAAAAAAACGTATTTTCATATAAAACACTGAAGACCAAAGTGGTCACCTATAAATCAATACCATCTAAGACTATTTAAATAACGGTTATTAAAAGTGATACATGCATCTTTTTCTTGAAAAACTCAAGGAAAATGTGTCGTGACTAGCAAATAACATTTATTCGCTCATGTATCTGAGTGGTGAGTACTGGGTGCCACATGCAGGTCAAGTGCTATACAGACGCTGAAGACGCAGTAACTAATGGAGTCCCTGTCCTTGTCAGGCTCACATGCCAGTGGACAATGATAAACAGCACATATATAATGGGCCAACAAGCTACTCAACATGAGATAAGCAATGTCACTGAGGGAGGAGAATGAGACATGCCAGCAAATAAAGGGCAGATCCTACTGTATATTCAGTGGCCATACAGCCTATCTTAAAGAGTGATACACGGGAGGTACCTAGAGGAGCAAGCCATGTGGACATCTGCCTGAACCAGCAAACAGGTCAGCCCAGGCAAAGTCCCCAGAGCACGAACATGCTGAGACACTACAAGAGGCAGGAGGGAGAGGGAGCCCCTGAAAGCCCGGAGAGGACCTCAAGGGTTAATCCTAGACTGTCCATTGTATGTGCAACTGACTGGCTTCAGTGGGTGAATGTTAAGAAAAGCAGAGAGAGTGAAAGAATGGAAACTGCCTTGCACTAGGTTCCTGTTATGTACCCAAGTACCCAACAAAGGACATTATCTAATTTAATCACTCTCCATCCTAAAAATGGGGGGAGGCATCACATAGACGACCTCTTTTACAGATGAGGCACCAGACAGTAAAAGGGCAGCACCAAATTTAAATGCGGGTCCTTCCAACTCTGAAGTTCAAGGCTGCTTCTCCAAAAATGTCAGCTACAAAAGAAAGAATATTCATTCCCACACTGGAACTCAAAAGAAGGCAATGGAGGCGAGAGATGTTTGCAGGTCCCCTTCAGCCTCACATCGTTTTCATACAACGGCGAAGAGACGCTGTACACCTTTGCCAACAACACACAGAAAACATTCAGGGAAAGGAAACAGCCATTTCGGTGTTCCCAAACCAGGGTTCCCCTACACTCTCAGCCTGGAGTTGAGGGAGGAGGTTAAGAGCAGTCCCTGGAGCTGGCTGCTCCCCTGCTTGGAAAGAAAGTTACATCCTTTCTCCAAGAAAAGTTCAGGGTGCGGGACTTAGATCTTTCTCTGGGGTGATAACTCAGATCTGAAGCACCACTTAGCTAAACTTCTGGGAGATCCAAGAACTGCACATGAAAACTCCCATGAGGGGAGTCCTGTGACGCTCGGTGGAGAGATGAGTGGGCAAATGTCTGCAGTTCCTGAAAACTAACAAGATAAACAAGAATAAAATTAGGCAGTGCTGAGCTATTTAGCCTCTGCTTAACTAGTAAATTGTATAACGCGGCACCAAGATAGATTTGCTACACAGCCATTCGTTGATGTGTTATTCTAAACTAGATCTAGAAATATGATACAGGGGCATAAATAATTACCTTGTTTTATAGCCAGAAAAAGAAAACAAAACAAAACAAACAAATAAAAAAACATGACATTGGTAGTGATGTAAGCCATTGCCAAGTTACAGTCAAAACAGGGCCCTCCAGGCGATGCTAACCCAAGAGAACCCAGGAGTTCCGCCTGCCGTGCACTAAACTGGCCGTGTCTGGAAAAAATCTGCTTGCTACAACCCAGAGCAGGTGAAGGCCACTACTAAAATCTAGTAGTTGAGGCCAGGGTTGTGCCCCAAACCCTACAGTACACAGGACAACTCCACAATGAAGAACCAGAACTAGGCACGGAAGACACATTGCCTAGCTTCTGTCCCCACACCACAAAATATAAGGAAGAGAGATGGAGTAAGAAAGGGAGGGAGGGAGGAGAGAAGGAGGAAGGGAAAGAGGGAGAGAGGGAGGAGAGATGCAAGGAAGGAAGGGAAGGAGGGAGGAAGAGAGGGGAGGGAAAAACCCCAGCCCCAAATGTCAATAGTGTTAAGGCTGGGAAACCCTATACTGGAGTTACTAAGAAAGGGGGTACTATCTTTGAAAATAAACTGGGAGAGTCACTAGGGAAAAAAATACTGACAGATGAGACTTTTTTTAAAAAGATAAGAAAATGCATTGCCCAAACTGCCCTGTAGGTGGTACTTTGCCATTTTTATCTGATTTTCAAGTCCATAAGTAGTAATTCTGCCTCCATAGAAGTCTGTTTAACCTGCAAGCAGGTGAATTCACCTGCCAGTGCTGAACAAGTAAACTCTCTTTTCCTTCAGACAGATGCATCCAGCAGAGCCAACCCAGGCTAATCTCCCAAGCTCTCCACCGCCAAGTCAGAGTGTTTCACCATTCCACTCTAGCTCTCCATACAGTGAAGAGCATCCTTGTGCCAGAGGATGCCGCTTGGAGTAACCAGCCCGCCAAGAACTTCAGGCTTCATAACGAGGACAATGGGCTGCGTTTGTAGATGTTACAAACTGCCTCCTCCCTGCGTGGAGCAATGGATGGATTAAGCCACCTTCCCCCTTCTGGCACTGCTGTCCAGTGAATATTCAGACCCAAAGTTTCAAAGAATTAGTTTATGGCTATCAGGAGAGCCACTGGAGATGGGACAGCCATCACAGCAGGGTGACACTAACTCAGAATGCACTATCCCCAGGTTGATTCTATCGAAATGGCAAAATGCTTCCCTCACAGGCACAGGGACCAGAGTTCAATCCCCAGTACTACCCACGAAAAGTGCTTTCACCCACTTACCAACTGTAAGATTTGATACAGTGATATATTTTCTCTAAGTATTCCACAAGTAATTTGATAACCCAGACCATACATAAAACCTGAATATACTTACATACATACATCAAAAGTTGAATTATTCTTTGGGGAAAAAAACAGAATGAAAAATTTCTAAAGTTCATCTTTTAAGCGTCAATCCACAGAAGAATTATATTTCACATAACTGCACATTACAGAATTTTTCTGAGCTGAATAAATAAATGCATATGCCACTTCATACACAGAGGACTTCTCGATACATTTCCTTTCCTAAAACACATGGAGGGAAAGGCCTATGCTTGTAACTCAACAGGATCACTGTAAGTCACCACCTTCCATGCCCCAGAACAGGAGACCCTGAAAGACAAAGGCATAGACACAGCCCTTCATCAAAGCCCCTCCCTCCAAGAGTAAGCTCCGCCTGCCTCTAACTGCAGGGCCCCTCTAAGTTCACCCATCTGAAGAAAGGCTTCGTCCCTCTGTGATTCCATTTTTCTAATACTTGAAACTTTCTAGTATCTGCTGTGGATGATTGATTGATAAATAAAGTGCTGATTGGCCAGTAGCCAGGCAGGAAGTATAGGTAGGACAAGGAGAGAGGAGAATTCTGGGAAGTGGGAGGCTGAGGCAGAGAGATGCTGCCAGCCCCCACAATGAGAAGCAGATGTTAAGATACCTGTAAGCCATGAGCCACGTGGCAACTTACAGATTAATAGAAATGGGTTAATTTAAGATATAAGAACAGTTAGCAAGAAGCCTGCCACGGCCATACAGTTTGTAAGCAATATAAGTCTCTGTGTGTTTACTAGGTTGGGTCTGAGCGGCTGCAGGACTGGTGGGTGAGAGAAATTTGTCCTGACCGTGGGCCAGGCAGGACCAGGAAAACTCCAGCAACAAGTATCTGATTTTATTTTTCTAATAGAGTCTTACAATCATTCTGCTCCCCTATATCACAAATGCCTTTATCCAGCCCAGGGATGCAGGTGAGGGTAGCATGCGCTAACATGCAGAGCGCCCTGGATTCAACCCACAGCACTCCAAAAGCAAAGTAGAAAGAAAGAAAACACTTTGTTATTACACCCTCCAGAAGGCAGACCACACTTCCCTGCTCCTTAAGTGTGCAAGTGTGCTCTGCACCTAGTGACTTCCATCAAAATAACACAGTATGGGGCCAGCGAGATGGTTCAGTGATTAAGGCACTTGTCCCCAAGCCTCAAGAGGTGAGTTGGATTACATGGACGGAAGGAGAACCAACTCCCAAAAGTTGCCCTCTGCCTTCCACAGGCAGGCCGCACACCCATTTGCTCACTCACAAACACACACCTAAATAAGTAAAATAAACAAATAAATGTGATAGTTAAAAATGCTAAGAGTGTGAAGTGGGGAAGGGGGGGCAACTTTACAGTGGAGAAAGCTGCCAAGGACTAGCTCATTCAGGTGCTCATGGCTACCATCAGCAGTTTGAGGTCACCTTAGCTAAGTACCCTTGATACGCTCTTGGAAAAGAAAAAAAGCATCAAACAATCGCAAACTGAGGTACATTCTATGATGAACTTTCCTAGTCAGCAGAATTGGAGGCATGTGCTGGGAGGTGGCTGCATCCTTGGGACATGGAAGCTGTACCTATGAGATTCTCCCAGACTCAATTGGCTGGTCCTGATTTGTATCCTATACACGAAGCTGTAAGCCTAAGTATAGTGCTTTCCCACTTTCTCAGGGTTGTTCAAGTGAATTACTGAACCAAATGGCTAGAAACCCCTATCAGAAACAGGGGTAACCAAGAAACTCTAAGAATTTGCAGCTGGTATCTGAAATAAGAAGAGACTTTAAGAAAACGGTGCCATCAACCTATGAAATCTGTTTTAACATGAGGTAGTTAACACCAAAATTGCATTGTAAATATGGACTTCTGTTTTAAAAATACGGTATACATAGTGGTTCATTAGTTTTGACAAATGTATCATATAAACACATAAGATTTTAACAGAAAAAGCTGGGTATACACTACCATCAGAACTCTACCATGTTCCTAACTTCCCTCCAAATCCAAAAGTATTCTAAAATTAGAAGTGAGGGCTGGAAAGATAGCTCAGAGGTTAAGAGCACTGGCTGATTTTCCAAAGGACCGGGGTTTGATTCCCATGCCCCACAAGGCAGCTCACATCCATCTGTAACTCCGATCCCACGGGTTCAATATCGTCTTCTGGTCTCTGAAGGTGCCCGGCGAGCACACAGTGCACAGACATACAGGCAAACAAAACATCCATACGCATAAAATAAATAAAATTTAAAACAGTTTTTAAAATATAGACTCTTCATTCTAAACTGCATCCAATGAGTGGTATTTAGTAAAAACCTGTTAGTCTTTCCCTCTTCTGCTATGTTACAATATTTGAAGAAGAATTAGCATAAACTAAATGGCACTAAGGAAAATAATTAAAAGTTAATTATATAAGCATATTACTTTAATTACCTCTCATTAGCTAACACAAAAATGAGTTATGTGCAGTCGGCCACCTACACCTTCGTTTTTAAGCCATTTACCTCACTATGCTAAGAGAAGAGACTGCTTTTACTTTTGTTCTCTCCAAAGGATAGTATAATGAATGTGGTCCAGTGCATGCTGACACTCGACTATTACACAGTAGTTCACAGTCACAGTCCTGGAATAACTCGTACCCACACATCTCAGCACACCGAACTCCAGAAGCTGACCCACCCGTGAAATCCCTCAGGATCAGGCCTTTGTTGACAGTGCCATCCTTCTCTTTCTACAATAAAACAAGCTTATTGCCACCTCTGCACTAGCTCGCCCCTACTCCAGGAATGTTCTTCCTCCAGATCTTAATATAGTTAAGCCCTTGTAATTCCAGTTTCAGTAAAATGTCACTTTATCTAAGAAGTCCTTCTTGTTTATCCAACCTAAAGAAGCATACTTAATGTCTTACATCTCCTATTTATACTTTTAATTACATTGCTAATCACCACTTGATATTTTCTATTTTTTTTTTTTAGTATCTTTCTATCTTCCTACTAGAATGTAAATTTCATGGTCTGGACATGATATGTGAACATCTATAAATCCCAGCACTCAGAAGACTGAGGCAGGAGGACAGCTAGTTTCAGACTGGCCTGAGTTACATGATGAGACCATGTCTCAAAAGAAAATAAGCAAACAAACAAAAACAAAAAGCAGCCCATGCCTACCCTGGGGGGTATTCTAATTCCAGCTCCTAGAATGGTGTCTGACATAAAGTAGTGTTTAATGAAGGGGTCTGGAATGAATGACTAAAAGGATGAAGGATGGATGGATGGATGATGGACGGATGGATTATAGATGAACAAAACTTATAATTGTACAATGAGACTAAAATGCAAGCTTTTAAGGGAAAATGTAAGAAAAGAAACTGGCATGCAGGAGATTGAACCATCATTAAGAAATCCAGTAAGTACTAATTAGGTTCCAGGTTATTTGAATACATAATCTCATTTAAACCTTCACAAAACTCTACAAGGTACTTATTATGCCTATTTATTATTTAGAGATGGGATTGGGAGACGTCTTATAAGTAGTTCAATGGCAAAATTACATGGCTTCACATCCCACTGATGCTGTAACTATCCTTTTCCACTCCTTCTTCTGTATATAAATTCGACTGTTTGTTACACACACACACACACACACACACACACACACACACACACACACACACTTGGGTGGTGGGTTTGCTTTATTCTGTTGTCATTACTGCTGTTTGGGTGGTACTGTGGGTCGAACCCAGAGCCTTTTTTTGTGCACGCCAGGCGAGCACTCTACCACTGAGCTACACCTGCAGCTGTCACGTGTTCACTGTATCTTTAGTAGTTGGGCTTTTGCTTACGTTTGGCTTTGGGTTTGCAGTGCCGGGGATCAGAGAACACTGCACATGTAGGGGAGCACTCTACCACTGAACTACACCTGCAGCTCCCATTCGTACATTTTATGGTTGTCTTTAAACGACCTCAGATAATTGGGAGTCTAATACAAAGCCAAAGCTGTGTAGCTTTGTGACTGCAGCCTGAATGAAATAAGGACGTCCAGAAGACAGTTGTGCTAATGGATAAAAAGCTGTTGGTGCGGGATGTCTAGTCAGGAAACATGGAAACTAGTCAGGACAGCTTGGCTGATGTCCAAGAATTTACACAAAACCGTCGAGGTCACCTACAGAATGACTGTACTCTCATTTCTAAGAAACATCACAAAGGAGACTGTCAAAATGGCTGTGAACTATGTCGTACATTTAAGGAAGGATCCCTTTTTGCCAGTCATCTCTTCCAGCACCCCCTTGTCTACCTGCTTCTCTCCAAGGAAAAGTTCTCTGGGTAGGACGGTAAGCACGCCATCACATACCTTCCCTAATATCTAAACACCTCTGCGGTAATTAAGTCGCTTCCAAGCCAGGAACCCGGTCGCACAGCTGCTGTTCTTAATACTGCTCAGTCAATAAACTCACCAACCCCGCTTCCCTCTGAGCGGAGGGAACTCTCTTCCGTGGCCTCTGAGGCTCTGTGGGGACACCTCAGGCTGCCCTGTTGGCATTTCGGAATGTTTACAAGGTCAAGGCCTTAAGCCTCTGTCCTGGCCAAAGCATTTAGTTCTAATGAAAATGAAAAAGGACTTCAAAGAACCCACCCCGAGCCCTCTCTGAACACTGTACAAAGACTGCCTAAAAATAACTCAGCAGAGTGGCTTCAACCTGAGTAACATCGTCCTACGCGATTTCCTCTCCAGCGTGGATGAGAAAATATGCAAGCCGTTATATATAGAAATCTAAATGCTGACCCTTGAGGGAGCCAGATACAGCTGGTCTCCCAAGAATAGCATCCGCCATGCCTCTGTGCCCTCCCGCATCTTGACTCTGCCATTCTAAAATGCCGAACCAACTGTACAGAATATTCATTCACGAGTAACGAAACCCTCACAGAGTTTTCCTGGGAGTAAGACGTCTTACCTCAGACCACATCCACCACATCACAGGCACTCCCTCTGGTGTCCACGCTTTCCAAAGTCCGTGCTCCCCAATGTGACCCTCTAACCCAGCGTTTCTCAACCTTTGGGTCGTGACCCCTTTGGGGGTCCCATATCAGATACTTACATTGTGATTCATAGCAAAATTACAGTTATGAAGTAGAAATGAAATAATTTCATGGTTGGGGGTCACCACAACACAAGGAACTGTATTTAACAGCTGAAGCATTAGGAAGGTTGAGAAACACTGCTCTGAGACCCCGAATGTGCTCAGATACCCACACTCACTGCTCCTCAAACAGGCCAATTTCCCCTCCCAACTTACTTCCTCTTGTTATATATTTAAATAAGACATATTTGCAGGCCGGGCAGTGGTAGCGTACACCTTTAATCCCAGCACTCGGGAGGTAGAGCCAGGTGGATCTCTGTGAGTTCGAGGCCAGCCTGGTCTACAGAGTGAGATCTAGGACAGGCACCAAAACTACACAGAGAAACCATGTCTCACCAAAAAATAAAAAATAAAAAATAAAAAAAATTTTTAAAAAATTGCAAAGAACTGTGCTACATTTTTACCCAGCTGAAATGTTTACAGGCTACAGTTCAAGAAGCATGTTTGATTCCTATGGTGCTCAATGGGATTAGTAACACTCGGAATGCTAAAACAGATCACCTAAACTCACACAAACAAAAGGAATATCAAACATACAAACAGCACATCACTCAGGAGTGTAAATGTCATCAAAATACAGTGATAACAGCTGGTGTGATTAAACAGGCATCAAAGCCCTGCCTCACAAAACTTCTCAGCCAGGAAGCTGAGCAGGTGGATGTAGCTAGAGTTTTCCTACCGGGCCCACAGTCAGGACAAATCTCTGTCACCCGCCAGTCCCACAGCCGCTCAGACCCAACCAAGTAAACACAGAGACTTATATTGCTTACAAACTGTATGGCCGTGGCAGGCTTCTTGCTAACTGTCCTTATATCTTAAATTAATCCATTTCTATAAATCTATACCTTGCCACATGGCTCGTGGCTTACCGGCATCTTCACATGCTGTTTGTCATGGTGGCGGCTGGCAGTGTCTCCTCAGCCTTCCACTTCCCAGAATTCTCTCCTCCTTGTCCCGCCTATACTTCTTCCTGCCTGACCACTGGCCAATCAGTGTTTTATTCATTGACCAATAAGCAACATGTTTGACATACAGACCATCCCACAGCAGGTGGACACCATCCACCGACCGGGAACAGCCTGGGAGTACGGGGGTTCAAAATCAGACTGCTTATGCTGGGTGCGGGAAATGCAGTCAGAGAGAAGACACTCAAGCACTGACCGACCGACGGTGTCATACTTCAGAGGTGGGAAACGGAGCTGTTCTAGCAAACTAGGGAGTAAGACTAAACTAGCTCACATTCATATTTCTGATGGATCAAAGGTAAAAATAATGAATACATCAAAATGCTAGAAAAGTAATCAGTCATTATTATCTCTAAATATGAAACTGCTTTCTAAGTAAGATATAACATCTCAAAACTATAATATAATTGCTAAATTGGATGGCTTGAGCTTTTTTAGCCACAAAGAAAGGAAAAACAATGTTGAAGCCAAAATATGAATAACAAGAAGCAAAATACACTAGCACATATAACAAAGAGTAATCATCTTTACATGGAAAGAATCCTAAAAAGAAAGAAAAAAACCAACTATGCTATAGAAATACAGGCTCTACAGGCTACTCACAAGATAGAAATGCTAGCAAGGGACTTTTAGCCCATCAGAAGATACTCAGGTTCACTCACAGCTTAAGAAAAAAAAATTAAAGACAGACCATTACTTATCCAACCAGCAAAAATCCAAAGTTAAAACGTACAGTGCTCTGCCAAAGTATGATGGCCATCTACTAATGTCTAGTACATGGGAGGTAGAAAGAGAAGGATTGGCTCTGTGGGAAGTTTGAGACCAGCCTGGACTACATAAGACCTGTCACAAAAGCCAAAAATAACAAATAAAAACTACAGTACTCCAGCAAGGAAGTAAGAAGGTAGCATTCGGGAACTTTCTTTTTCAGGACCAGCGACTGAACCTGGGGCCGTGAGCATGCTAGACAAGCACTCTGTCATGAAGCTTGCTCAGCTACATCGCCAGACACTGTGTTTTGTTTGCTTGTCTGTTTGTCTGTTTTTTGAGAAGGGGTCTCACATACCCAAGGCTGGCCTCGAACTAGATGTATAACCTAGACTGTCCTCAAACTCCCCATGCTAAAAAATTGAATTATGATTTGTTATCATCATTGTTCTTGTTTTGTGGTACAAAGGCTCAAACCTAGGGCCTTGTACATCTGAGGCAAGCACTCTACCACAGAGCTACATGTCCAGACCTTTTGAAACAGCAGTAATGGAAGTATAAATCGGTTACCCTCCATGGAACTCCATTTTGGCAAAAAGCATCAAAATTGGAACTATACATACTCTTGACACAGTAATTAAACTTCTAGGAATTTACACTGACAAGATCCATGTGGAAAAGGCATATATAAAGAGTACTGTGTATATAGCACTATCTGTAAAAGCAAATAACCTGGGAAAATGTCAATGTCCATCAGAAAACGAGTAGTTAAGTAATAGTTCATCTATGTAATGAAATACTGTGGTGGTTTGAAAGAAAATGGCCCCCAAAGGGAGTGGCACTATCAAGAGGTGTGGCCATGTTGGAGAAGGTGTGGTCTTATTGAAGGATGTGTGTCACTGTGAAGGCGGGCTTTAAGGTCTCATACATGCTCTAGCTATGCTCAATGTTTGAGACCACTTCCTGTTGCCTGCAAGTCAAGCTGTAGGACACTTGGCTACTTCTCCAGTGCCATGTCTGCCTGCATGCCACCATGCCACATCATGATGATAATGGACTAAACCTCTGAAAATGTTAGCCATCCCAATTAAACGTTTTTCCTTTATAAGAGTTGCCGTGGTCATGGTGTCTCTTCTCAGCAGGAGAAACTCTAAGACAAACAGTGAACAGCGAGTAAGAACTCAGCAGATCCCCAGAGCATACTGAGTGAGAAACACAAGGCACAGAAGCTTCCATGCTGCTGTTTATTTAAAAGGAGAACCAGAATCAAACAGACATGTTTGCATACACTTAAAATATCATCCAAGAAACGAATGAAAGTCGATAATGGTGGTCCCACTAAGGAGTCTGGAGATCTGGAGTATGGATGTTTTGCCTGCATGTATATCTATGCCCCACTTCGGGGAGGCCAGAAGAGGGCATCGGATCCCCTGGAACTAGAGTTACAGACAGCTGTGAGCTGCCACATGGGTGCTCGGCACTGAACCCAGGTCCTCTGGAACAGCAGCCAGTGCTCTTACCCCCTCAACCATCTCTCCAGCCCCAAGAATTTAATTTCTTTCATTGAGCATACTTTCACATTGTCTAAAATTTTTAGCCTGAGTGTTTCATGTTATATAAAGTGATACATCTTTTGAGTTACTCTCAGACTTACAAGGTTAGCAAATCACAAACTTTTCTTTAAAAAATGATTGTTTTCTTAGACTGGGAAGATGGTTCCATGGGTCAAGGGCTTGCCACACAAGTGTGAGCCTGCACTACGTGGCCAGAGCCCACACACAACAGGGTAAGACAGTACAGGGCTGGAATACTAGTGCTCCTGAGGTAAGATGGGAAGTGGAAATGGCAATCTCCAGAATCTCACAGGCCAACTAACCCAAGGTACACAGCAATGAACAAAAAAGCCTGGCTCAAACCAGGTAGAAGGCAAGAACCTACCTACATCCAAGGTCGTCCTCCGACCTCCACACACATGCCATGGCACTCCACAAATGCCATGGCACATGCCCACCCCCACTAACATATACATACACACTTCCACACATATAAATAAATATAAATATATACACTTATATACATATAAATATTGTTTTACAAATATATTAAATAATTATTATTTCTTATACAAACCTTAAAATTTTACAGAACCTTCAAGGTGTTCCCAGAAGCAAATTTTCCAAATGTTTTTTTCCTCTAAAACTATGACTAATTAGACAATTAAACATAATAATTTAGCCACAGGCTTTATTTTTTTAATAATTTATTTAATTTTATTTTATGTGCATTGATGTGAGGGTATCAGATCCCCTGAAACTGGAGTCAAAGACAGTTGTGAGCTGCCATGTGGGTCCTCTGAAAGAGCAGCTAGTGCTCTTAACCTCTGAGCCATCTCTCCAGCCCCCTAGCCACAGGCTTTAAATACCCAGCCTGCTAGAATAAACACACACTTTATCATAATCCTTGTTAAATAAAATAAAGAATAAATGAACTGGGTAAAAAAGAGCACATGCCCCAGAACTAAGTCTTCAGCTATGAGAAACAACTTAGCAGTTTGCCAAAGGCTGAGAGAGTTTCCAGTGACCATGAGAACAATCACAGAGCCAGACAGGCTGGTCACAGGGGACCCTTGATGGCCACTTTCCCGAACAATCACCATTCTGTCTTTCCACTCCCAGAGTGTTGATGAGCACACCTTTCGCTCACCCTCCACATTCAGTCTTGAGATAAGGCTCCTCAGAGGCAAACACATCACTACTGTAAACTAACCAACCGACCCCAGATCTACAGTCAGCGTTTACCACAGACCACGAACATGACACGGTCCTGCTAAGATAAACCACTCAGGTGGCTCTACAAGGAAATGAGTTTGCCCTTTGGAAATGAGAAGGGGGGAAAAAATACTTTTCAGAAAAGGTACTGTTTATCCTCAACCATCACTATTTTTGAAAGCAAAATATTTTAAACCCTCCACCAGTTATAAACAGGGTTCTATTACAGAATATCACACTTCAGTAAGCAAGCATTTCTGAAGTACACTTCAGAATTAACTACGGAGTCAGCAGATGATTTAGGATGAAGCATAAAGACACTTGAACTGTGGATCAGAAGTGAGGGACAGAGGACAAGGAATGCTAACCTGACAAGTCCTCTAAACTCTGTGTTTGAAATTTTCTTCAAATAATATGTTACTTTCAAAAATAATAAAAATACAGATTCAAAATCTTTTAACACCTAAATATGGTTTGTTAAAAGCCAATTACTTCAGTTTAGAAACAACTCTGGTGCTTTAGAAATCAATTAAATAAAAGCATAGTTTATACATGCTTTTCAACAGATAGTCTAACCAAGAAATGAGTATAAGCCTGAGGGACCCGACCTCTCCATCCTGAAATGCTCTGAATGCACAAGCCACCTCTGAAGCACTGTCAGAGTTCTGTGCAAGCCACACTGGTGCCTTACGTACTGGGAATGACCTAACTGTGACCCATATGCCACCTTTACATGTCTATAACGTGGGTCTGTGGTGATGCTAAAAACACACACCCCAGCTAGCTTTCAACATGCGCTGGCTGGGACAAATGTCTCTGCAAAAGGCCAGAACAACAGCTGTGACAGTGAAACAAAAATGTCCCCTAACAGTGAATGAGGAGAGTGACTGCTCGTGGGCACCGGGGTTCTTGCAGGAGGAAGATGCTCCAGGATGAGGCAATGGTTCCAGTGGAGGAAGATGCTCCGGGAGGAGGCAATGGTTCCAGTGGTGCCATCACAGGAACACATTAAACTCTCAACTGTGTACTTTAAAGGTGGATTTTATGCTGTGTGAATTGTACCCTAATACTCTTTTTGAATATTCAATACTAACTCTAACTCTTTTGTTGTTGTTGTTGCTGTTGTTGTTTTGGTTTTTCGAGACAGGGTTTCTCTGGCTGTCCTGGAACTTGCTATGAAGACCAGGCTGGCCTCGAACTCACAGAGATCCGCCTACCCCTGCCTCCCATGTGCTGGGATTAAAGGAGTGTGCCACCATCACCCAGCCCTCAATACTAACTCTTAAAATCATTTTATTTCATTTGTGTATATGATATATGAAATGTATACATTTTCGTTCGGGCATGTAACGTGTGCCGGCGTGTGTGCACACATGAGTGTGGAGGCCTGAAGTTGACATCAGGTGTCTCCCTCGGTCACTCTCCATCTTACTTTCTGAGACAGTCTCTAACCCATTGATCCTGCTAGGCTGGTTAGCCAGTGCGCTCCAGGGATCTGCCTGTCTCGGCCTTCCGGCCCCCAACACCAGGGTTTACATGCCCCCACACCCAGCTTCCGTGTGGGTGCTGGTCATGGTGAACTTGGGTTCTCACACTTGCACAACAAACACTTCAGCATCTCGGCCATCCCCCCAGCGGCCAGAATCTTCAGTTATCTGAAAAACTAACTAACCGCAGCAGAATGCTCACACCTGCAATCCGGTGCTCAGGAGGCTGAGGTGCGAGAATTATTGAGTCTGGGGCAGCTTGGAGGACATAGTGAGTTTCAGACAAACCTGGCCTACACAGTGAGACCCTGTCTTGGGGGCAAAAATACAAAATCAAACAACAACAACAACAAAACTCCTAGATAAATAAACCCCAATAAATAAAGTAATAGCCAAAAATGAGCAGTGGCATCCTGGAAGACACAAGTGGAAGTTCAGCACAGCCAAGCTGAGCACAGAAAGGTAAAAGAGGCATCCACAGGTGAGCAAGTTGCCAGGGTTTTCAGAATTTGTATGTTCTCTGCTTTGATCCCAAAAGGAAAATACATAAAGGGCCTTAAATTCAACTCCCAATCTTTATTCTTCCCCTGAGAAGCTGCCTTTTGAAAACTTTCCTCCGGTGTTCTGAACATGCCCAGACAGAAACTGGGTAAACACAATGCGGCTGTGCCTTCTAGAAGGTGCCTGTGCTTAGGCCCTAATCACCTCCTTGTACCCAGGAGATGAGTCACCCAGCCGTGTAGCCCCCTCGCTTCTCCTTGTGCCTTGGGCTCCTTTGAATGTTAAATGCTTTGTAGAGAGGACAGCTAAGAGGCCTGTGCAGCTGGGCCATTTACTTCCCTTTTCTTTTAGTACAATAGACAACTCTGTGTTCAGCGGACCTCTGTAGTTTGGATAAATAAAAGCAGAGAACACATTACCTATTTGTAGAAGAACTGCAGGATCGCTCAGCCTCTCCATGTCCAATTTAACAGCCCCAGGAAATTCCTTTCCGAGTGACATGCTTTTGAAAGCACAAGGGGAAAAAGGCATCTAATAAGGCCATCCATAATGCTCTACCTGTCCGCTATAGCTGTTAAGGGTTTGCACAAAGCATTAGGCATTCCACACGACACTAGAGGAAAACACTTTTTTTCTCCAAAAAAAACCAACATAGTTTGCAAAAGAGAATAAGAACAGAAGTTGGGAGGGAGTGGTCATATTCTGTTTCTTGAGTTTAATGTTGAGTGAGTTCACTGTGTAAAATTCATCCAGCTGTAGAATTTTGATGATTGTTTTTTGAATGTGTATTTCTATAAAAAGTAAAGAGCTGTACATAATGGCCATGTCTTTAATCTCAGCACTCAGGAGGCAGAGGCAGGCAGAGCTCTGTGAGTCTGGGACTAGTGCGGTCTACA
>CABHPR010133257.1:37467-60198 GCA_902168415.1 Peromyscus melanophrys | reverse complement strand
AGAGAGAGAGAGAGAGAGAGTGTGTGTGTGTGTGTGTGTGTGTGTGTGTGTGTGTTCTCAGAGGAGCATCCCTTGGAAAGGACATACCCACATGGATGAACTTAAAATTGTCGATATTTGAAACTGCCTTAAATTAAATCTTAGAATTACAGAATATGTTCTAATGCAACTTAAAAAGAAAGATAAACTGATTATAATTTTGGATTGTTACAGTTATATTATTTGTGTTCTGAAAATAATTTCATGTCTTGCTACATTTATAAAGCAAAGTAGAAACTCTCAAACAGAACAAATAAACACATTAGAGGTAAATGATAAGCTTCTGAACAAGTACTTCTTTGCAATAAAAAATATTGCTAGTTGGGACACTTTCTTCTCAAAAATATGACCAAGTATCTTCCAAACCAAAGAGGCTTTTAAATTTGTAAAGTAAAATAAAACAAATGTGTCCATTTAAATGACTGAAAAAAGCACGCACTTCCCCTATTCCTAGGGCAAACAAATCAATCAAGTAGTAGAGAGAAAAGTACAGTAACAACTAAAAGACACAGTTTCTTGGAAGATGAAATGCCAGCTGCATAGATGTTGTGGTTCATGGACTTTGTTTCCTTTGAGGTCTTCCAACCCAATACTAACCAGGCCCATCTAGCTTAGCTTATGAAATCTGACAAGGGTACAGCCGATAGCAATGAGGATGCAGGATAGTGATTTTATTTCTTATTTTATGCATTGCAGCCCCAGGGAGAGAGATAACGAGAACAGGAATGAAATCCAGGTCTCCGACATAAAACACTCAGAACATTACCACTAGGTCACCAGAGGGAGAAAAGGCAATGCTTGATTTTAAAGGAGTTTGGTATAATAGTTATGGTGGAAAATACTGTTGTGGCTTTCCATTGACAGTAAAACCTTATTCTCATTAATCAGCAATTTGAATAATTATTTTCACAAAATTGTTATCTTACTGGATTAAAACACTAGCTAAATCATTTTAGAAACTGAATAAAAAAATAAATACCAACTTTTAAAATATCAGGCAATTATAAAATAATCAAAAATAATGTTTTAAAATTTATTGAATTCGAGCTGGGCATGGTGGTGCATGTCTTTAATCCCAGCACTCGGGAGGCAGAGGCAGGCGGATCTCTGTGAGTTCGAGGCCAGCCTGGGCTACCAAGTGAGTTCCAGGAAAAGGCGCAAAGCTATACAGAGAAACCCTGTCTCGAAAAACCAAAAAACAAAACAAAACAAAACAAAAAACATGGACTTCCACTCATCAAGGCTGACCTGGCTATAGCAGCTCCTGAGTACCAGCTCCTGTCAACAGCAGATACCAACACTGAGTCCCAGATATGGTAGCATTACTCAGGGTGATCAGTCAGCAAGGTTGACTACACTGGACCACTTACATCATAGAAAGACAACTCTTTGCCTTTCCTACACATAATGCTTTTGCCACAATCACTATCTGCAGACTTATAGAATGCTATATACGCTGTCATGGTATTTCACATAATATTGCTTCTGACCAAGGAATATCACTTCATAGCCATAGAAGTGTGACAGTGGATCCATTGGTCTTACCATGTTCCTCAATATTCTGAAGCAGCTAGCCTGATAGAAGACAGAATGGCCTTTAGAAGACACAGTGCCAAGTAGGTGGCAGTAGTCTGGAGGATGGGGAGATAAGTTTTCTAGAAGGCAGTATAAGCTTTGAATCAGCATCCAATGTATGGTAGGATTTCTCATATAGCCATGATTCACAAGTACAGGAATCAAGGGGTGGAAAATGGAATGGTTCCACTCACTATCACCCTCAGTGAC
Source organism: Peromyscus melanophrys (assembly GCA_902168415.1). Classification (NCBI taxonomy): domain Eukaryota; kingdom Metazoa; phylum Chordata; class Mammalia; order Rodentia; family Cricetidae; genus Peromyscus; species Peromyscus melanophrys. The sequence continues at coordinate 58,374 of CABHPR010133257.1, read as the reverse complement.
CCACTAGGAAAATTTTTGCTTCTATTCTGCTTATCTTAAATCTGCTGGCCTAGAAGTTTTGGTTTCAGAGAGGGGAGTGTTCCTGCAATGAGACACAATAAACATTACACTGAACTGGAAGCTTAGGTTTCCCTTTGGCCACTTTGGGCTTCTGATGCCCTTGAGCCAACAGGCTAAGAAAGAAATAACAGTGTCAGGAGGGGTGATTGGTCCAGATTTCCAGGGGAAACTGGATTGCTTTTCCACAATGGAGGTAAGAAAGATTATGTTTGGAGTATAGGAGATCCTTTAGGACATCTCTTGGTGCTAATATATCCTGTGATTAAAATCAGTGGGAAACTACAATAACCCAATCCAGACAGGATGACAAAGGGCACAGACCCTTCAGGAATGTAGGTGTGGGTCACTTAGGGAAAGAGCCAAGTCCTGCTGAGGTGCTTGCTGAGAGTGAGGGAAATATAAAACGGGTAGTAGAGGAAGGTAGTTATAACTACCAACTAAGGTCATGTGACCAGTTGCAGAAACAAGGATTATAATTGACATGAATTTTTCTGTCATATTTTGTTAAGAATGTACTTGTGGGGCTGGAGAGATAGTTCAGCAGCTAAGAGCACTGGATGCTCTTCCAGAGGACCCAGGTTCAATTCCCAGCACCTACATGGCAGCTCATAACTGTCTGTAATTCTTGGTCCAGTGAATCCAACACTTTCACACAGACATACATGCAGGCAAAACACCAATGTACATAAAATACAAATAAATAAATTATACAAAAAGAATGTGCATATATATATTTCAAGCAGGCATTGGTGTTTTCTTTCCTCATTTTATCATGTAATGTAACATCAATTGAGATAGTATCAGTGGTTATTATATTTAAGTTATAAGATACTCAAATGATGTCCCTTAAGAGACATTGCTACGTATTCTAAAATATATAATGTGTTTGTAGTTGTATGTGGGATAGTTATATCATGTTAGGCATATTTATGACCTGGTTATTGTTTTCATTTGAAAATTAATCATGACATAAGGAGCTATGATTGTATCAAGTTGATGAGGGATGGATTTGTGATGGCTAATCTTCATTGTTAACCTAACTACATCTGGGATCAACTAAAACTCAAGCATCTGGCACACCTGTGTGGGCTTTCCTCGATTGATCATTTGAGGTGGAATGACCCACCCTACGTCTGGGCCTTGCTTTCTGGTGGGACACCAAAGGAGGGAGCGTTTGCTTTCTGCTGGCTCGTTCTCATGCTCCAGCAAGCTCACCTGTCCTCCTGCTGAGGCGTTCTTTCACTGGTATTATAGCTTACTTCTTCAGATTCCAACACAGACTGAAGAGCAGCTGGGCCATCCAGCTGTGTGGAGTGAAGAACTACTGGATTCTTGGTCTTGCTGTCAGGAAACCACCATTGTTGGACTAGCTAGATCAAAGCCTGTAAACCAACTTCTCTAATAAATCCCATATATTTATATATATGTACACACACACACACATATATATAGTCATTCTATCAATTCTTTTCCTCTAGAGAACCCTGACTAATACAAATGAATTAATGCCAATTGACTATACTTTTTTGTCATGTAAAATCCTCAGTAATTCAATGTTTTTTACATAAAAAATTAAGAAATGCATATGATTCCATTAACCAGATCTCACTGGCTTCATATTCAAATGCTCCTTGCAAAATGGAGGAAAATGTAGTTCTTCAAGGATTAAACAAGCTAATCCATGTGTAGCACATCACAGTACCTGGCATTCCAAGATGTTGGGGATGATTATAACAATCTTATAATTCCTCCATCTGTCATGTTATCTGCTACTGTCCATTATGAAATCCTCCATCCCCAGGCTCATGTATGGAGGAAATGGCTGATAACTGATGGGCTTTATAGAAGTGACTGGATTATGAGAGTTCTGAAACTTCATCAAGAGATTAATCCATTGATGGATTTTAATTCTGAATAGATTGTGCTAAGTGGGACTTAGTTTGAGGAAGTGTGTCTTGGAGGAGGGACAGTGCCTCTGAAGGACTTACCTTACAGCCTGCGTCTTTTTTTTTTTTTTTTTTTTTTTTTTTTTTGCTTCTTAGCTGCCATAAGTAAATAGCTTTCTCAGTCATTCCCTTCTCCATGATGTTTCCCTTGTGCCATGAGCCTAACAGCAATGTCGTCAGCAGACTATGTATGAAAAGAGGAAGCTCTGGAAAACTGGAATGTGTATTTCTCTTCCATTTTTACTGAAGAGGGTAATTTCATGTAAATGAAAACTGCAAAGAGGACAGCAGCAGAATCACAAACAAGGCAGTCGTTTTCCTGGCTCTCTTTCTGAGATCAGTTCTCATACACCCCAGGCTGGCCCCCAACTAGCAATGGAGTTGAAAATGATCCTGAACTTCTGATTCTTCTGCCCACCTCCCAAGTCCTAGCTGAGGTGACTGGCGTGCACCATCATCTATTTCTATAGCGCTGGGATTGAACCCAGGGTTTTGGGCACACTAGGCAAGGATTCTAACAACTGGGCAACATCCCCAGCTCCAATAAAATGTTTGACCTATATTCTCTTTTCCTAAAGTAGAAAAAGCTGGTCCTTTTCATTCTTCTTGTTAGGTGTCAAATGATAGGTCAGTTTAAACCCTATTATATAGGTAATAAATCCTGATGTTAAAATTCAACTCTAGGTCTTTTGACTCCATAGTTTATTTCCAATCCTCCTCATTATGCTCTGTCAACAGATGTCAACATGATAAATTCCTTGGGTGCTTGATTAATTTAATAAATACTTACTGGGAGTTTGCTATGCATACCTTTGCTTAAGTTCAAGCACAGAAATCACAGTTGAAAATTCCAGTAATAAAAGACCATAGGGCTTGAAACAATGGAATCTAGGAAGAAATGCTGCATAATTTAAGCTTATAGACAATGATTTTATTTACAAGTAAAGTCACATTCTGAGACACTTGGAGATTAGAACTTTGTTATGATTTAGATCTTAAATGTCTTCTAATGTTCATTTGTTGAAAGCTTGGTCTTTGGCCATTGGTAGAATTTTCAGGTGAGGACTAGTAGGAATAAGTTAGGCTATTGGAGGGATACTCATAAAAGGGAAGGCCAGCCACACCTACACCCATCCTTACTTCCCAGATTACCCTGAGGTAAGTAGCATTTTTCCTCTGCATATAAGTATGCAGAAATGCACTGCTTTGCCAGAGGCCCAAAGGAAGGGGTCTAACTCACATGTACTGAAAGGCAAACCAACATAAATCTTTCCTCAGGCTGTTTAGGTCAGGTAATTTATCACAGTGATGATAAACTAGCTACACAGATAGCCATATGAATTTCGCAAGGAAATAATTCAATCCATTAACATATAAAGCAGACAAAAAAAGCAAAAAATTTAAGAACATTGTATTTATTGTCTGGGAAGTCACAAAGACGTTAATACAAGGTAGTAAGAAGTCAACATGCATACTGATGATTCTAGATTATTCATTAAAAAGGAGAATGGAGCACATAAGTATACCAAGGTCTTAGGACAAATGGAATATTTTAAATTAATCAAGCCAAAAGAAAACAAGGGAAACAGTAATTAATGAACACAAGAGGGACAAGCAGGAAGAAAAGTATTGTGGTTATAGGTTCAAACTTCAATGCCAGAAATACCTGTCCGAATTTCCAAAAGCAATTAACACTTTAGTAATAAAAACTATTAGTAAACAAGAAGGAAAATAAAAAAGATACTTGGAAAATCCTCATCCATGAGTGAATGAGTCAAAAAAGTTTAAAAAGAAATCAAGGTCTAGAGAGTTGATTCAGTGGTTAAGCGCATTTGTTGCTCTTGCACGGGATCCAGACCCTGACAGCATTTGACAACTCTCTGGAATTGCAGTTCCAGGAGATCTGATACCCTCTTCTGACCACTGAGGGCACTGCACATAAGGGTGGTACACATACACACATTCAGGCAAAATATTCATACATAAGTAAATCCTAACAACAAAAAAGAGAATTAGAATGTTTTTTATAGCCAATACATAATTCAAAAAACAAAAAATATAAAGTGTAAATAAGTAAAAGCAGTGCTCATAGGAAATTTATAGCATTAATCTCTAGAAAAGATGGAAGTTCTCAATCCAATGAACTTAAGAAACTAGAAAGAGAAGGAAAATTAAAATCTTTTAACAATAAAAATAGACTAAGAATTTATGACCACAGAAGATAGTTGAAGGAACCCTTTCAACTGAAGAGAAAAAACAAATGCATCCATAGGTCAGAGCAACTAGACTTATGATCAAACAGAGGAAGAGGAAGAAGCCATATACTATGAAATTAACAAAATGACAGAGATAATCCACAGCTCTCAATAACAACTCTGAATCTTAATGGTTTGAATTCTCCAATCAAAAGGCACAAACTAGAAGATTGGATTAAAAAGCATAAACCATTATCCATTTCCTGCCCCCATGTAATTCATCTCACCATAAAAGACCAACAGACCATTTTAAGCAAATGGGCCTAGGAAATACTGATTTTAATATCTGACAAAATAAGACTTCAACCAAAACTAGTGACAAAAGAGAAAGAAGGTCACTTCATATTTATTGAGGGAACAATCTCTCAAGAGGACAATATAATATGCTCCAAATACAAGTGCACTCAATTTCATAAAACAAATACATTGATATAAAATCACAGACTAACTCTAGCCAATGGAAGTGGGTTACTTCAATAACTTCCTCTCAATAATTACATTACTCAATAATTGACTTGTCTTTCCAACAAAAATAAGCAAAGAAATATAAAAATTAAATGATACAGATCAAATAGACTTGAGACATCTGTATAACATTCCATCCAAACACTGCAGAACATACTTTTTTTAAAAAAAAAAAGCAGTTCATGGAACTTTTTACAAGTAGATTGTGTACTAGGATACAAGGCAACTCTCAACAAATACAGAAAAGCTGAAATAATTCCTTATATTCTATCTGATCACAAAATAAGACCATAAGTCAACAACAGAGAAAGTCTAGAACATATAAAAATCAGATTACAGATGCATTCATTCAACAGTGTGTTATTTAAAGAAATCAAGGAAGAAATTTAAGAATAATACATAGCATTTATTATGTTGTGATGCATTTCTTCTACTCCATGTTTATTCAAGACTTTTAACAGGAAGGGATGTTGGATTTCTGTCAAATATCTTTTCTGCATCTAATCAGATAGCTACGTGGTTTCCATCCTTAAGTTCATTTGCATAATTTGTAATATTTATTAGTTTATGTGTATTAAACCATTCTTGTATCTCTAGAATAAACACAACTTGATCACAAATAATCCTTTTGATGTGTTCTTGAAATTAGTTTGCAGGAATTTTGCTGAGAATTTTTGTAACTACATTGATCTGAGAATTGGCTTATAATTTTCTTTTTGTTATATTTTTATCTGTTTTGGTATCTGCTTTGTAAGATTTTATAATGTTCCTTTCTTTTGTTTTGTTTTTTTAATGGAATAATTTGAGAAGTTCAAGTATTCCTTGAAGGTCTGGTATAATTCACTAGTAAATCTATCTGTGCCTGAGGTTGTTTTTTTTTTTTTTTTAAGTTGGAAGATTTTTAATTATTGCTTTCATCTCAATGCTTATTAAAGATTTTTATTTATCTCATCTTGGTCATATCCATCCAGAAATAATCCATCTCTGTAAGATTTTGTGATTTAGTGGACTATATGTTTGTTAAGGTAAGACCTAGTGATTTTGTGAATTTCATTTATATCTGTTGTAATGGTTCTCTTTCCATCTATAATTTTACTAATAAAGTCCTTCTGTCTTTCTTTTGGTAAGTTTGGTTCAGGGTTTGTCAATTTTATTAGTATTTTCAAAGAACCAAGTCTGTTTCATTGGTTCTTTGTTGTTTATTTTTTAAATTAATTTCTGTCCTCAGCTTAATGATTTCATTCCATTTACTCATTGGGGTTTGGCTTGTTTTTGCTTCTGCTTGGCTTTAAGGTATAGTATTAAGTTATTTATTTGAGATTTCTCTGACTTCTTCATGTAGGCATTTTTAGCTATAAATCACAGAAACAATTCTACTCACCACAGTCTCAAAAAACAGTAAGGATAATAATAACAGCAAAACCTGGGAATAAACTTAACCAAGGACATGAAAGATCTCTACAATAGAAACCTTAAAGCACTAAAGAAAGAAATTAGAGATTACAGAAGACAGTCGTTAATATAGTGAAAATGCCCATCCTGTCAACAGCAATATACAGATGCAGCAATCTCAATAAAAATTTCAATGATATGCTTCACAGTGGAAAAAAAATCTTAAAATTCATATGGGAAGTATAAGAGACCCCAGACAACTAAAGTAGTCTTGAGCAAGGAATATCGCTAAACTTACTAGCATATCTGATTTCATGCTATACTATAGAGCCATAAAAACAGCATGGTTCCGGCATAAAACAGATGTGAAGATCAACAGAACAGAACAGAACAGAACAGAACAGAACAGAATAGAAAATACAAGACAAGACAAGACAAGACAAGACTCAGCCACACAAATCCTAACAAGACACCAAAAATATACACTATAGAAAAGCAGGATCTTTTTTTTTTTTTTTTTTTTTGGAGACAGGGTCTCTGTAACTTTGGTGCCTGTCCTGGAACTCACTCTGTAGACCAGGCTGGCCTCGAACTCAGAGATCCAACTGCCTCTGCCTCCTGAGTGCTGGGATTAAAGGTGTGCACTACCACCATCACCCAGTGAAAAGCAGGATCTTTAACAAATGGTTCAGGTAATATTGGCTATCTTCATATAGAAAAATAAAACTACATCCTTATCTCTAAAGCCACATAAAAGTCAACTCCAAATGGATCAAGGATCCCAAAATAAGATTAGAAACTTTAAAAATGCTAGAGAAAAAAGTAGAAAGTATGCTTTAAGACATACGCATACTTTCTGAACAGACTACCAACAGCTCAGGAAATAAGTCTAATATTTGACAATCGGAATCTCATGAAATTAAAGGACTGTGAAGTAAAAGGAAACTGTCAATTCAGTGAAGAGGCATGCTACTCAATGGGAGAAAATCTTTGCCTGCTCTATATCCAACAGGATTAGTATTTAGCATATACAAAGAACTCAAGAAACTAAACAAGAAATTCAAGAAAACAATCCAATTAAAAAATAGCTTATGAAACTAAAAGAGGGCTCTCAAAAGAAGAGCTAATACAAACAGCTAATAATAATTTTTAAAATGTTCTACATCATTAGCCATCAAGTAAATTCAAATTATAAGAAGGTCACATCATCATGACTGAGAGAAGAATCCATCAAAAGGACATTATGTGACACAGACCAGCTCCAGCAGGGTTCAGGTCCCAAAGAGGAGGTGAGGAGTCAGTGAAAGGAGGAGACTGACACAATCTGAGGGTAAATCAGGGTGGCTGCCTGTTTATTATACTCTATAATTTCACAAAGGATTAGAAAGAGGGGCTCGTGAACAGAGACTGAGGGAGCTAGCATGGACTTTGACAAGTTAATAGGCATTACAGTCATATGTTAATGGAAGGGACACAAATTCCTCTTGCCAGAATAAGGAAAATGACTCCCTTTGTAGCAAGCAGGAACTTTCTTAAAGCCCTTGGGAAAATGGGGACTTTTGTCTAAATGCCTGACCTTGGGAAAAGAACTTTCTTTGGGGATCAGATACTCCATTATAGAATATTGCAGGGTTTTTTTTTTTTTTTTTATGGCTTAGTTTACCCAAATAACTAAAGCTTAAAGGAGCAAAGATGAAGATAGACAAATATTACTGTGAACGTGAGTAGATCTTGGGAATTTATAAATTTTGGTTATCAAATTATTTTATTTATCAAGCATATATTACTTATCTAAATTTTTTAGCAGCTTGGTGTTAACTTGTATGGGGGTAGGCAAAGTTATCACACTATATGGTTCTATGGTGGTGGGGAGTTTTTCCAAAGAATTATTTTTTTTAAAGAGGCTGCCATTTTATACAATTTCATTTTCAAAGCTCACACAAAATTTCTCAAAGGAAAAGGCATAAGGGAGCTCTGATAACAAACACATAGTGAGAATCATTAAAAGGGTGCTGAAGGATTGTGACAGGCAAAGTAGAAATGCTGAAACTTTGTCAAGCACCAACGGTTGCTGCTTATATCCATAAGTTAAAGCTGCTTTTAACTGTGGGGCGAGGAGGGGGGGATGGACGGACACAGCCCGACCACATAGCTGCCATGACAGGCTTAGAGGCCCAACACCTGGACCCAGAAAAAGCCATAAGCTGACCCTAACCAGTGGAGCCTGCATCTAAGAGTAAATACCTGACCCTACCTAGTGGAGCCTGCATCTAAGACCTGACATTCCAAACAGCCCCTAAACTCCTAGATAAATGTCAGCCAATCAGGGTCCTGAACCTTGGAAATCCATTCACCCCAACCTCTGCTATGATTAAAAACCCCACCCTGCCTGGGCTCTGGGCTCTCTGCTCTCACTACTGTATCAGACAGAGAGTCCAAGCTCTGTGCTTGAAAATAAAGGCTCTTTGCTTTTACATACACGATTCAGTCTCAGTGGTGGTCTTATGGGGCTACCCATGATCTGGGCACACCATTTGGGGGCTCGTCAGAATCCCCCAAGCCCACTGGACCACCACCCGTAGAGCCTGAAGCTGGCTGGTAAATGTTTGTCTGTTTGTCCTGTCTGTCTGTATTCAGTTTTGTTTTCTGTGGCTAGCCTAAGTCAGTGATTATGATCCGAAGAGGTTAAGGGCGGACGTGCTGGAGCACCACGACCACAAGAACCTGGAAGACATTTCAGACCCTGGTAGTGGGGGTGGAGAACCCCACATCTATTTATCTGTAGTGGGTCAGAGACCCCCCCACACCTGTTTGATTGAAGACAGAGGGCCTCAGATCTGTAGTGGAGCAGAGAGCACCACATCTATTTGTGGTCAACTGACACTGTTTCTCTGGGAAAATTGTTTGCCTTTATGTTGGAATGTCCTGCCTATATGAATGTGTGAATGTGTGAGAAATGTGGACACAGGTATGAGTGTTTTATTTCCCAGGCTTGTGTGTGTGTTGTGACTCCTGTGGACAGCCTTTGGGGCCGGATAGCCAGCATAAGGGACAGAGGGCCCCTTTGGTTGAACTGGGATAGACTAAGAGAACTCCCCCATTGCTTCTTGCTCTCTGAGGTGGGGGAGTACACTGTTGTGGTGCAGCAAGTTGGGTGGGCATGGCCAGGGTGGCCCAGGGGCTACTCTGGGGATCCAGGGCACCCCTGAGTGGCCAGAAGGTAGAACAGGCCGTGAGCATCACTTCATGAACATGGCAAGTTTGGGGCCAGGCCCCTGTGCAGGGATCCTTGGGAGTGGAGACTTTTTGGTGCAGCAGGACCCGGCTGGGGCCTCCTGTAGCTCAGTGAGCACTTGATCCAGGTACACGGTGGAACAAGTGGCTAATGAAGAACTGCCCCCCTGGGGTCACAGCAAAGGAGTGGCCTACAGGGGCCCTCCCCTGGAGGGGCCGGCTGGGGCATGAAGTCCCTTCCAGTGTGCCATTCTCCTGCACTTGAGTTAGCAACAATCTTTTGTCCCCATGCTAAGTGCCTTTCCCTTCCATGCTAATGGGTGGGGCTCCCAAGACCTGCCCTGGGGCTGCCTGCCAAACCCGACCAAGATTTGGCTCCAGGGGAGGAATGGAATGTCACTGCCTATGGTTGCTAAGCTAATAACTTATGTTACAATACAACATAATAATAATTGTGTTATAATGCTGTAGCCAGGGCTGCCTTGATCATTCACATCCAATAGATTCTTTATTGGTGTACAGTGTTGATGCAAATTTAGAGCTAATTCTTGTTATGGTATATGCATGTATTTCTGTTCTTGTTTAAAATATTGTAGCTTTACAGTATATTCTAGACTACTGAGGGGAACCACAAGAAAGACTTTGGAAAGAGTTTCTCTGTTTAAAAAATAAGAGAGAAAGCAGGAGACTAAAATAAAAAAAAAAGAGAGAAAGAGAAATTTGTCTGAAGTAAATGTCTGAGGAATCAAAGGAATTGACTAAGGGTACAAGGAAGGTTGTCGAAGGTCAAAGGGGATTTAAACTATGTTTGTTGTGGTTTCTTATACCTGCAAACACTGAATTTAAAAGTTAATTTTCATTGGTTTTCATTTTAAAAATAGCTGATGATTCTTCACTGCAAACTGTTCATGTTAAAAAAAATATACGTATATATGTGTGTGTGGGTGGGTGTATGTGGACACATATGTGACTTGGATTTAACTCTATGTGTAAATGTAAGCTAGCTTTAACTGTATCTGTGTATATGTAACTTGGATCCAAGTGTCGTATGTGTGCAAGTAATTATTGTTTAGAAAATCATGTTTTAAACAGCAACCACGTGGATTTCCTCCATCTTGGCAGGTGACTTCATAGGCAGCCACGTGACTGGCAGCCATCTTTTACTAAAGGTTATAAAACTCTATTCAGGTTAACAAAAGCTAACTTGGAGACTTACACCTAAGTATTTATGTCTTTGCCAAATGTTCAACAGCAAGCTTCTAGAGAATTTAAACGATGGCTACATGTTTAATAAATAAGATATTTGATAAATATTAAACTGTACCTCAATGCTTTTATACACAAGAATGTACCTTGCTCTAGCAGCTAAACTTTGTAATTTAAGAGTCACCCTAGGTGACAGTCACCAGAAGTTGGGATGTTCATTTCTTGTGATGTAGCAGAGAATGACCGAGGCAAGGGCTTGGAACAGCTTCTGACTCCATGAGTCTCGACTCTTTGAGGGTTGAAAAACCTTTTTACAGGGGTGGCCTAGGACCACCTGTGTGTCAGGTGTTTGCACTGAGATTCATAACAATGGCAAAACTGCAGTTATGAAATAGAATTGGAAAAGTTGAGAACCAGTGACCTGGAGAATGTTTCTACTTACTCAAGGTCTATTCAGGCCTAAGAATGTATGTCTAGCCTCTTTGTCTTTGCTAAGTTTGTTAAGCTTAAGCTATCTGGATAAACTGAGTCAAAAATGTTTCATATTGACACTAAAAGGAGGTTAGGGCCCTTCTACTAACATGGCCATTTTGTTTTGGTTTCTTTACTGAACCCGTATTTGATATTAGAAGAGCTTCAATTTAAAATCATTGTTTTTGAGGCTACTCATTTTGTAGACTGTTAGAGAACATAAGTAAATAGTCATCTTATAAATAATCAAGTTCTTGCAATTGTAGTCATGCTAAGTACTGATGTAATTAATTACAGGGATAAGCTTTACTCAGTCCCTTGCATATGTTTGTAGGGTGGAGCTTAAAACAAATAACTAGAAACAAAGTTTGTCTATTCAGATATACCTGGACAGCCCTCATACTTCAGAGATCTGCAGAATATGGCATTTAAAATGTTGATCTAAAAGCCATTATATCAGACAGACTCCCAGATCCTAGCAGTGACTCAACGTCTCCAAAGATTACGTATGGGGTACCACAACGTCTCTGCCTGGATTATGGCAATGCTGACCACATGGCAAGATGCCCCCAATACAATGCCTGCTGCCAGGATCTGACCCAGACTGTGGACAAGCAGCAGGACACTGGCAAATTGACTGCACCCCTTTTGCCTACATAAAGTAAAGTCAGTCTTCCCCATGACTCTCTTCCACAGGAAAAACTCTGCCTTATGTGCCTAATGGCTGAAGAAGATTGATGCTGTTCTGATACTTATGCCTCCAACACTATTTAGACATGGGTATGGACTGGTCCCTGTCATTTACAGAATTGGAAACTGCTTGGTCTGCACTCAGATATAATTTATCCTTGTCAGATCTCTGATAGTACTGATGGCTAGGCTAGCTATAACTTTGTCAGATTGGCAGTATCAGACAACCAGATCCTTCTGTAATGCTAAAGCCAGCTTGTTATCGCATTTTAAGAAAATGTTTTAAGATATATAAAGGTCTGAGGATATGAAAGCTTATAAGCTTTGAGGATCTCAGAAAATGATTTAAGATATAAATGCAAGTTGTAAGGAGATAAATAAATAAATTAGATTATGAGAAACGTTTCAGATTGCTCTCCCATTCTATGAGTTTAGGGGTTAACATTTAATATGAGTCCTGATAAGCTGGTAGAGCAATGACTACTTACTGTTCAACATTTTAAATTTATTTTGGTTGTCATCTAAATATAAACTTAAAAGTACTTCCCATCAGCACCACCCCCCGAAAAAAAATCTCTGTCCAATTTATACCTGGCTCTCTGGACAGAATTTAACCCAAATCTGGACATGCTTTTAACCCAAATCTGTAGTTCTTGCTAGGACTTGAAGGTATGAGTCCACTTCTGCTGTTTTACAGATACCCATCACCTGCTTTGTTTATGATGTGGATTTCAGTACAGATTGTTAATACTAATATATCTAAAACTTTTATGTCATTTTATAAGATAGTTTGTGTAGGCCTCAGAGGATTAAAAGAGTCATAAGCCTGGATCCACTTCACAGGGGTCAAAAAGACTCCAGATAAGTACAGCTTAAATTTTCCCCAGTTATCTATTCCTAAGGATGGTATTTTTTCTCTCCTGATCTTGGGACTCCTACTCTTCCCAATTGCTAGGAATATGGGCCTAAAAATTCCACTAAGTTCATAAATTTTAACTTCTATTCTTAGTTTAAATTTGTCTCAACAGGTTTCCACTTGGCTGGCAGACATCTCCAAGCTTCAGTTGCTGACTACACTGCTCTGGATGACTATGAGTTCTGGACTTGCTAAAAGCTGACAAGGACCAGCCCAACCAATGTGATTGTTCCCTGTCTCTACAGCTGGATCAGATACCCACATGCTTCTGATGGATGCCCCATTGCACAGACTTTGACTAGGCTTTCAGCATTTTGGGGGGCCCTGACAATGGTGCCCCAATGTCAGCTCAAAACATTTCCAGAAGAGACTACAGTCATCCCAAGTTCCCCACCAAAAATAGGTTGAAATGCTGGGTCAAAAGGAAACTCCCTGGCATAGGGGCAAGATAGCCAACTATAATGTCCATTGACATACCAGGAAAATAGGTCACTGAGACACCCAAGCATGGTGACATGAGCCATTAATCCTAGTACCAACCATAGAGACCTGGAGGTCTGTATAGACAGGCAGTGACGAGGAAGTCATGTGGCTGGGCTTAGAGCCAATGAGAAGGCAGAACAGGAAAACAATAAAAGCGCAGGTTAAGCAGGAAGAAGCTCTCTCTCATGTGGGAAACTACGGCTTAGTGGTAAGCTAAAGGGTAGTCAGTGGCTCTTCGCTAATTCTTTGGTCACTTCGGCTATTACCCCTGTATTTGGCTCTATTTTTCTTATTTACTAAGACTGTTTAGAATTTCATCTACATTTGGTGCCCATGTGGCAAGAACCAGAGTTTACAGGCTCCAGGACTGGCGGGAGTTACAGGCAATTCGGTTGCATGCAGTCAGAGCTGCACTTGACCATAGCTACAAGCAGTTACATGCAGCTGGAGCTGCTTATGGCCAGATTACCAACTCAAGTGGTTCAGGCTTAAAAGGGCCAGTGCTACAAGCGGCTCAGGCCTGAAACGGCTCAAGCTAGAGAACATGGCTGGACTTTAGCTTTTAGCTTTTTTCTCTTCTCCTGGTAGGTAGTAGGTTCTCTCTCTCTGTTTCTCTGTCTCTCTCTCTCTTTGGATTCCCATCTCGGACACTAGGTAACTGTTTTGAAATTCCCTCAGACTTCTACTGTTCTATGCAGACTTGGTAAGTCAATTAAGATATCAGTTATCTTAAAGGGATAAACTACTTAAAAGAGAAAAAATCTTCCCACATTAAAAAATGGGAAATATCTTTACAATGGAAGGATATTGGTCTTTGTTTGATAAAACATTAGGCAGTCTGAAAATGGAACAAGTATATGAGAGGATTAATGTTGATGGGATGTATGTAACATCAATTATTCATATTTGTTTAATTATCCTTATTTTACTGTTTTAAAAGATAGTCAATTTAAGTGCCAAGATAAAAGCTTTAGAAAACCAGTTAAAATGAATTATAGAGAAATTCAGATTCAGACAGAAGAATTTAAGGGTAAAATTATTTCAAGACTGGATTGTAAGGTTACAGAGAGAAAGCCTGTTTTCAAATAATCAAACTTAATTTATCCGGTAACCATACAGCAACTACCTGATCAAGGGCGTGTACAAACTAATTGGACTCTGCTGTAGGATGTTCTGTATGGCAAATGTGTTGCTAATAAAACACTGATTGGCCAGTGGATAGGCAGGAAGTATAGGCGGGACTAACAGAGAGGAGAAAAGAGCAGGAAGGTGGAAGGAGACGCGGCCAGACGCTGCCAGCCACCGCCAGGACAAGCAGCATGTAAAGAGGCCGGTAAGCCACGAGCCATGTGGCAAGGTACAGAATTATAGAAATGGATTAATTTAAGATATAAGAACAGTTAGCAAGAAGCCTGCCACGGCCATACAGTTTGAAAGCAATATAAGTCTCTGTATTTACTTGGTTGGGTCTGAGCGGCTGTGGGACTGGCAGGTTAGAGAGATTTGTCCTGACTGTGGGCCAGGCAGGACCAGAAAAACTCTAGCTACAAAAATCAATGCTGTAGATGTAGAAAGAGCTAATCACAAAATACACATCTATGGGAAATGAGGTCTTGGTCATGTAAAAGATCTCTGACTTGATTTTAAAAGGAAAATTGAGACTTCATCAATTAGCAGGAATAGACCCAGCAGAAATTGTCATACCTTTAACTAAGGAGGACACTGAAAAATTATGGACAGAAACTGAACCTTGGCAAAGAGCAATTTTTTGGGAGAAATTAATAGAAACTATCCCAAGAGAGATAGAATTGAACTTATAAAGAAAGCTGATTGGATTTTGCCTCGCATTGTACAGGAAACGCCCATATCTGGAGGTCGTACACTTTATACAGATGCAAACAAACAAGGAAAGGCAGGTTACAAATCAGAAAATTTAAGTAAAGTGGTTCAAAGTCCTTATAATTCAGTTCAAAAATCAGAATTGTATGCTATTCTGTTGGTATTAATGGATTTTTTAGAACCTCTCAACATAGTTACTAACTCTCAGTATGCTGAAAGAGTGGTATTACATATTGAGACTGCAGAATTTATCCCTGATGAGTCAGAATTAACTTCACTACTTATTCACTTACAAGATATAATCAGGAATAGGAATCATCTCTTATATACAACTCACATCCAATCCCATACGGGTCTGCCAGGCCCTCTAGCAGATTGATAAATTATTGATAGAAAATGTGCTGGAGGCCTCAGAATTTCATAAAATTAATAAAAACATCATGTCAATAGTAAAGGTTTAAAAAAGGATTTTTTCCATAACCTGGTAACAAGCCAAGGAAATTGTAAGGAAATCTCCTACTTGTTCCTTTAACAATCAGAAGCCATTACCAGCAGGACGTAACCCAAAGGGTACTCAGAGGAATGAAATCTGGCAGATGGATGTGTTTCACTTTGCAGAATTTGGAAAATTGAAATATGTACACCATACCATTGATACTTATTCAGGATTTCAGTGGGCAACTGCTTTGAGTTCTGAAAAAGCTGATTCTGTAATGACACATTTGCTAGAAGTTATGGCCATCATGGATATACTTACACAAATTAAAACTGGCAATGCTCCAGCATATGTCTCTGGTAAAATGAAAGTGTTTTGCTTATTACAATATAAAGCATATTATAGGTATACCACATAATCCTACAGGCCAAGCAGTTATAGAAAGATCAAACAGAACTCTAAAGGATATGCTAAATAAACAGAAAGGGGTAACAAAAACCCCAGAAATAGATTGCATAATGCTCTATTAACTTTGAATTTTCTCAATGCTAATGAGAAAGGAACAACAGCTGCAGAGAGACATTGGATAATAGAAAAAAAAGACTACAGAATTAAATCAGCCTATATACTTTAAGGACCTCAGAATGGAAACCAGGATATGTGTTACGTTGGGAATGAGGTTTTGTTTTTGTTTCTACAGGAGAAGATAAGCTGTGGATACCATCAAAATTGATAAAGGTTCGATTTGAACAAGAGAGACCACTTAATTAGAAGAGGTGATAGTTCATCAACCAGCATGAACATCCAATTTAAACTAACTTATATCATTAACACATGCCTTTTCATTTAATCAGATATATCTTGCCAAAAGAGAACCTCCCCAAAGTTAGTCTTGGGGAAAGGTTTTTGCTTTTGTCTTTCTGGTGAATGAAGGCTAAGGAATCTGAAGAACACTGGACAAATGAGACATCTGAAGAAAAAGGACAAATCATCTAGAAAAAATGTCCTAAGAAAAAGAGTAAATTGGCCTATTGGTATATCATCTACAAAATTTCATAAGTCTTCCTAAATGATTGTTTCTACTCTTCTCTAAAGACAGTTAACACTATTGGTCTTCTTGTAGTCCCAGTTCAATTAAAACTTAAAGCTGGCTTTGGAGTTTGAGAATGGCTCTCTCCTTCTTTAAACTCAAGCATGTTGTTAAAAGGAAAATGCAAAATCTCTGTACCATGCAGAGAAAGAGTCATCTTCTGATATGGGACAGGAGAAAACAAAAACAAAAACAAAAAATTAAGGGACTATCATATAAAGTCATAACTAATTCTAGAAAAAGGTCATACAAAGTACTAACTAATTCTAGAAAAAATGCTTCAATTAGCTGCCTATACATGTTTTTGTGTTTAAGTTTCTATAAGTTTTCTGCAGAGAATCATGACCAGGCCTAACATTGAATTTGAAGTCTCCAGAAAGATGATGGGGCCCCACAACAACAATTCCACGTGGACAATAATAATACCACTAAGCTAACAAACATCATCTACAGATCAGCTTTGGACTACAAACTGCTCAGAACAATTTCGAGATGGCTAGCTGAGATGATCCAGTTTCACAGACTACATGAACAAGGACTTGAGATATGCCCTGAACTTTGGCATTATGCAGAGACTGGACAACGAATGATAAAGCTACCTTTCCGAAAACATGACAATTAACTCAAATTTTTCTTTTCAGAATCCCCTAAAGATGCTTTTACCCATAACCAGCAGGAAGCAATTTTAAGAACACGACACCCACATTCCCAAAGAGGTGGTGTGGTGCGGGTGGTTTTTGGTCTTTCAATGGGTTTGGGATAATTTTCATTGTTTAGGAGGGTTGGTTACAAGTTGTTGTTGTTAATGGTTAGGAAAAGGCCTAAGCAAAGGAGATTAGATTTAAGGTTCTTGTTTGAAAAAAAAAAGATATAGAGAAAAGATAGAATAGAGGGTAGATTATTGAATCTACTCTGAAAAGAGAAGATATAGATATGACATAGATAAAAAGGTAGATTATTGAGTCTACTTTTAAAAGACAATTAGTAGTTTTAAATACTTTACATTGGATTGGTTTTTTTGTATATTGTATACAAATTATATATATTGAGATTGAGATTGTTAGAAAATGCTATACGTATATTTCTAATCTTGTTCAAGATATTGTACTTATATTTAACAATGTAATGCAATTTGCTAATCCTTGAATGTTATTATTACCAACTATGAGGATATAAAGAAATGAAAGTTAGTAGTTAGACATTACAATCGAACTTGTAGTCATATTAGGTATGTTTTCAAGGTCAAGCAGACATATTTTAGATAGACAGGTCATCTTCAAACCTTTCAGAGATCTACAGAATATGGCATTTAAAATGTTTTAATAACTTAGAAATTTTTTCTTTTTTGTGACTATGAGACATGTCAGCTCCTGGCAGTATCAATCTACTTCAGAGAAGATATGGGCATTGAAGAAACTGCATACGGAGTTAACTTTCAATGTGGCAAAAGTTAGCCACTGGACAACAAAGTGTCCTCAGATCGACTGCTGACAAACAGGACAAAATGGACAGACAGGACACCAAACAAAGGACTACCGATTCTTGCCAAGACAAGTGTGGTTGTGGCTTTAGCAAGAGTCATCCTCTGAGGCCAGGACAATTTGGCACCATCGCTGAAGTGGCCTTTGCCATCCAGAAAAGGTACAGTGCCCCTTTCTTCGAAGGCAGCAGAACAGGCAGTGAACCGATGGCTTCTGGTGTGCAGCGGAACAGTAGCTGAAACAGTTATTCTTTAAAGAGTAACTATGCTGACGGCGTCTAACCTCTCAATTATAGACTGGCATTTAATAAAAGAGATGAAGCCACCCATAAGCTGAGAAGAATGGGATGCGGAAAAGAATGGGATGCCGAGATAAAGCCACCCACAAACCAAGAAGAATGGACAATTGAACTCCAAAAACATCAACAATTTCCAGAATTTAAAATCCTGAATCATAACAGGACACTAGCGGAATTCAGGTTTATCTGGTATATGGACTACTCTCACCAAATGTGAGGTTGAACTGTAGGCCTTGTGTACATCCTACATCACAAATGAGTCTGTCAAATACGCTAAGCCTATAGGCTGAAGAAGATGCCCCAGTGTTGCAAAGAAACCTCGGGTGACTGTCCAGGCAGCTGGCTGTTTCTGTCAACTCACATTTTTTTTTTTAGAAGAGCTTACGTGCACTTCCTGTTTTATTAGGTAACATTATTTCCTTCTTGGGTCTCTGAGGGAGTTGAAGATTAGATAGTTAAAGTTATAGTTAGTTGAAAATTAGATATAGTGAGTTGAAGATTAGATAGTTATAGTTAAAGATTAGGTAGTTATAGTTATAGTTTTCCTTGTTAAGAATTTCAGAGAAGAAACTCACTAAAGAGGTGTAAGTTTATAAATCTGAAAGACATTATAAGATACTTCTCTGTTAGTAATATAAGTTAGGATAGAAAGTGAATCAGGCACATTTTGGACTTACCAAAATAGGATAGATAATGGAATACTTTCTCTGAGTTTGTCAAATGCAAATGGACTAGACATTATTGAGGTATTTATTGCTTGTATATACTGTATATAGTTGTTGTACTTATTGTATATAGTTTTTCTTATATTAGTTATAACTTTTCTTTTTTCTTTTTATTAGAATAAAAGGGGGAAATGTGATATTTTAATTGTGCTGAAATGTAATTTTATTTGTATGTTAATAAATAATGTTTGCCTGGAGATCAGAGGTCACATAGTGAGCCATAAGCAGAGTCAGGCGGTGGTAGCCCATGCCCTTAATTTGATCACATGGCAGGCAGAGTCTCTGTGTGGTCAAGAACACAGCGAAGCACGGTGACATGAGCCTTTAATCCCAGGAAGTGATGGCAGAAAGGTATATAAGGTATGAGGACCAGGAACTAGCGGCCTTTGTTAAGCCTTTAGGCTTTTAGCAGCAGTTCAGCTGAGATCCATTTGGGTGAGGACTCAGAGGCTTCCAGTCTGAGGAAACAGGATCAGCTGAGAAACTGGCGAGGTGAGGTGGCTGTGGCTTGTTCTGCTTTTCTGATCTTCTAGTATTCACCTCAATACCTGGCCCTGGGTTTGTTTTTATTAATAAGACCTTTTAAGATTCATGTTACGGACACATAAATAAAATTAAACCTTAAAAATACTAAAATAAAATTATAGAATATTAACACACAAACTAAAACAAAAATTTACCAAAAAATCCCCCCTATATAAAATAATACCAAGTGGGATTTTTCTGTAGAATTTAAGCCTGATTTAAAAGATTTTTAACATTAAAAAAAATTAATCAATAGAATTTCCCATACTAATAGATAAAAGTGAAAAACTACGTAATTCTATTAGATGCAGAGAAAGAAAATGACAAAAATCCAACATTCATTCATGATTAAAACCACCAGCAAATTAGAAATGAAAGAGATTTTCCTCATCTTGATTACGAGTATCTGATAAAAGCTTCACATAATACCATAATTAGTGGTGGAGAGACTACCCTAACATACATGCAGGCACACCACCCTCCACATAAAATAAAGATGAATAATTTCTTTTTTCTGTTCTAAAGAATGAACTGGGGGCTGGGGACATGGCTGAGAATGAGGACCTGAGTTCAGATTCTCCAGCACTGACATAAAATCAAGGCATGACAGTGCATGCCTATAACCCCAGTGGGGGTGGGCTGGTGAGGAGACAGGCAGATCCTGGGGGCCTGCTGTCCAGCCAGTTAGCTGAACCAGAGAGCTCCAGGTTCAGGGAAAGAACCTGTGTCAAATAGGTAGAGAAGCAACAGAGGACAGAACACTTATGTCACCTGTGGCCTCTACACATGCCTTTGTAGGTGAGCATAAGCCCTCTACAATCCCCTTCCTGGAATCCCCTCTCGCCTCTTCTTTTCTCTCTCGCTTCTCTTCCTCTCATCTGCCACCTCTCTCAAGTCCCCACTCCGATGCAGCTTTTCACTTTTCCCTCTCTGCTCCCTCTCCCTCCAACCTCTTGCACTAACTCTGTTGTGTGTGGCATGTTTGCTGAGTGGCATGCCTTGGTAAGGCCCGCCAAAGGTACCCATTTCACTTGGGGACCCTCTTCGCCTGCTCCACCCACAACAGATCCGCTCTCTTCTACCTGCAACAAATCTGCTTTCCTGTTCACCAAAGGCTTTGCTTTCCATCCAATACCGGCAATTGGGTCTCTGTTGGGTTACCCACCTCTGACCACTCCCTTGGATGTGACACTGGCCTCAGTATTCCTTGGATCAAGCAATAAGGGAACTGAGAAAGAATTCTTCACTTTCTTTTAATTTGCTCCAAGACCTGCTTGTGTCTGTCTGTTCTCCCTCTCTAAATGTCCTATTTGCTGCAACGTGAGAGTCAGAGATGGAGAAGCCAGCATGTGTGTGTGTGTGTGTGTGTGTGTGTGTGTGTGTGTGTGTGTGTGT